>OMMV01177678.1:0-27405 GCA_900302635.1 Chatrabus melanurus | reverse complement strand
GAGATTGCATTGTGTGTGGGGATGCCAAGCCAGAAGGCATTGGTGTAAGCGCTGTAGTGGCCAAACAGAGAATAAGCCTGTATGATTAAGGTCAAGTAGCTGGGGGAGGACCCAGTAGTCACTCTGTAAGCAAGCATTAGTGACTTAAATTTTATTTGGGCTGTTATTTGTAGGGGGTGGAGGTCAATAAGCAGTGGGGTAACATGTGAGCTTTAGGGTTGATTGAATACTAGATGTCCCGCTGCATTCTGGACCATCTGTAAGGGTTTCACTGCACATGTCAGGAGTCCCACTAGAAGGGCGTTGCAGTAGTTAAGAGATAACCATGGCTTGTAGCAAGAGCTGGGTACCATACTGAGTTAGGTAAGGCCTGATATATATTTTTTTAAATATATTTCAAAGAGCAAAGTGCCATGAATGAGAGACAGACACAACATGATCGGAGAAGTATAGTTCATCATCAATCATGACAACCGGATTTCTCGCAACCATCATGGTCATGATGTCAATCCTCTTGGCCTCTTTTTGGTTAAATGTTACTCGAAATAACAAACACTATATGTATAATTTTTAAAATAATTTCTTGATGTAATTTCACATTTTTCAAAAATTTCTATTTGATTGTTCACCATGAGTATCGTCATCTTGGGATCAACACACCAAATACCAAATCAAAATTTGCATACGTTTACTCTGTAATTGCCCCGATCAAGATGAAGACACAATCAACTAACAACAAAAAAAAGAAAAAGAAAAGCAGCATGAATTCAGTTATTCTGTTCAAGGGCAGTGGACTAGCAGTCAGACTGCGACTGATACGTAATGTGCTCAGAAAGCAAAAACATAGCAGCTTGACAGATGAATGTGGCCCTTTTTGGGGGATTTTACAATCCAGTTGAGGGCAGCATTTTGCGGGTAATTTATCAACACATAACTGATGCCTTTTCTACCTCGCACACTTTACAGCTATTGACTCATAAGCAAAATCCAACATCATTATTCGTATCACGAGTGATACTTTTCCTTCAGTGTCTCGACCAAAGCAAAG
The DNA here is from genome assembly GCA_900302635.1 of Chatrabus melanurus. NCBI lineage: Eukaryota > Metazoa > Chordata > Actinopteri > Batrachoidiformes > Batrachoididae > Chatrabus > Chatrabus melanurus. Next base: position 26,357 of record OMMV01177678.1, on the reverse strand, counting down.
ACCTGAACACAGATTTAAACGCTTTGCCAAATGAGTGATTCCCATCTGTTTGACATCCAGGGACTTCGAGGTTCTGCGGGTTATGATGGAGAGCCCGGTGTACCGGGTCAGCCCGGAGAACCAGGACCTCCAGGACATCCATCACACCCAGGAGTAAGTTGAGCTTGGAATTCTATCACGTGCTGCAATCGCACACATACTCACACACCGCCATGCATGTATCAGCATGCAAAGTAAGAGCAAACACAAGCGAGATCATCTCAGAGGACGTGTTATCTAACCACGTTTTTGCTCACACACCTCAGACAAATGAAGAAATATGAAACCAGCACCACTCTGCAAACACTACACCATGTTATTGTTGTTATTTTGCGCAAAAGAGTCATTACCACTAAATAAATGCTGATGAGGAAAGTGTGAATGACATCACATTCAGGTACAAAATGACAAATACTAACTTTGGGCGACTTTTAGGCAAACTTGGTACACGATCATTTTTCTCGTACCTGTTTTTTTTGTTTTGTTTTGTTTTTACCTATGCATCACACTGATGAATGGTCTTCAGGCTCTTTTGCTCACCTGCACAACATCTTTAATCTTTTCCTTCTGTGTTTTAAACATAGTTCATTTAATGCCATGGGTCTTTGTTCACTTTCAGGGTCTGGGAGCTCAGATGGCCGGAGCATTTGATCAGAAAAACGCACCTCAAGGCATGTTAACGGGCTCACGGGTAAGATTAATGTCAGAAAATACAAAATCATTTCATCTAATGGGTTTTTTTCTTCTGTTTCTCAGCTGTAAAGCTCTAATGTGGCTATTATTCTGGAATGAAAAGTTGCATTTTTAATTTAATTTGATTTAGTAATTAATGGATTTTCTGTTCGAAGCAGTGGCCCAATTAAGCCCTACCCTAGAGCTGCCTGTAGGGGTGACTTGAGAAATAACATCTGTCCAGAGGAACGTTACTCTAAATTTTAACACAGGTTGTCTTGGCTTTGTTTTTTAACCATGGTCACAACCAAATGCAGAAGAAAAAATAGCATACTGTCCATCCAAAGTGTAAAATCTCAAAAGACTTTCAAAGAGTTGTCCTGGAGATTCTTCACCTGTTTTTGATTGCCAACATTAATTTTAACCATGGAGATGAAGAAAGTTGTAGCTTTGTTGCTTGAAAATCACTCATCATTCGAAATCTTTTTGGAGTTTCTCACAATCATCAGACCGGAAAAAGAGATATTTTAAATCTAATGCAGGGAAAACAGTGTTGATCATGGTTATATAAGATGCACCGACTAGAGAAACACATTGCAGCCCTAAGATCCACTTGGTGCAAAGTGTGGCACAAAGCCAAAGACAAAGCCATCAGTAGTTTCCACCTGACACAGTTGTAGTTTTTATGCAAAGTGACCGCGTCCTGTAAATACTGAGAATAATTGTGGTTATCTGTGCATCCATGGGCGTGCTTGTCTAAAAATAAGGTGTGGTCAGGCGCAGTAATGGTGCGCTGGTTTCATGTGGAAGCAGAAACAATTCCGCCATAGACCAGCAAAAACCTGGTCTAAAGTCGAGCGCCGTGTATTTGCTGTATTCAAACAGTGCCTTACATAAGAGGGTTCACAGCATCTGTACACACAGACTGTGAGCGTTTACTTTTGTTTAATGGTTGTTTTCAATTTAGTTTCATCCTGTATACAAGCAGGGTATATGTGCTTCATGAACCCATAGCAGGAACCAGTCATGCACCGCCTCTTAAAGTGGATGACATGTGGCACTCTGATTGGTTTACTTCATGTTACCCCCAAAACACGCCCATGATTATTTAAGAGGATAAATCCAACCCCTTTCCACCCTGCGCCGTATTTTGTGCTCAGATTACATGCTGTGTAAATCGCAAAAATGAGTTGGACATGCCCCAGATGGGCTTGCGGTGGCCATCGTAGACTATACGACACAGATAGTGTAGGGCTCATTGTCCATCACGGCGATGCTGAACTGTACGGAGTCACTTTGAAGCTACAGTCACAGTCAGGGTTTCTAATAATTAAAGTTGAGCTTTTAAAATGCGAAAACATATTTTGGGTTTATCGCTCACTTCTAGAGGAGCCATTAATATTTATCAGCAAGTTTCTTTGGGTACACTACATTTTATTTAGTGAACACATAAACATGTTCTGGCAGACTTTCAGCTGCAATGCCATATAACACAGAGACAGGCGTGCAGCCAAGAAGAGACGAGTAATAGTTCTACCTTATTACTGATGTTCCTGTCTGCAACATCAAGTGTTCCAGGGGCATTAGGAAGGACATAAGGGACATTAGCTAGTAATAAAGAGACATTATTTGCAAATTTTGGAGTCTAACTGAAATTTTTAATTCCATGCATAATTCATCCACAGTGTCTCACAGGGACTATAAGTTCTTTTTTTTAAATATTTCTATGACACCATAGCCACAGACTGCATGTGATCATATCTGCCTTTTGTGGTTCGGTTGACCTGTGTCCATGTTGATGTTACGTTTTGTTTTAGGGAGAGGCCGGAGCAAGAGGACCTCCTGGGCCAACTGGTAAACCTGTAAGTTCATAGACATCTATTACAAATCCAGACTTTACACTGATGTGATAAGATTAGACACTAAATACTATAATGGTTCCTTTCTTTCTGGTTTATTCTCATTTTTAAAAATTCTATCATTGATTCACTCTCCTCTAAGGGTCAATCTGGAACACAAGGACCTCCTGGAGATGTCGGTGATCCAGGATCAATGGTATACATTTTTCTCGACATTTTGTTGTGCATGTTTAACACAATCCATTCGTATGGTTTGATTTTTAGATATTATTTGTATGATTTTTGATGTTGCTTGTGAACTGCTGCTGAAATGGAAGTCCAAAACTTCATCGACTGTATATGTATGTGCACCATTGATTGCATTCCAAATTTAAACCTCTGATTTCAAACATCGATAGTTTAATTGGCAGTTTTCTTCAGACAGCTACAGCAGTGGTGGATGTTGACGCCTGACTGTTTGTTTTAGGGTCCATCTGGCCAAAGAGGACCTGAGGGTCCTGCTGGGAAACCAGGTGAAGATGTAAGTTAAAGCTGTGCTGTGTTTAATAATGTGTGCAACATAACAGAACCTTTTATGAAGAAAACGTAAATGGAAACATTGTGCAAAACCAGTTTTTAATCCCTTTTTTAAATGTTTACAGTAAAATATGGTTGGGGTTTCACGTTAAACATCGCACAGTTGTAAAGTCTTAAGTTTCACAATTGCTATGCAGCTCAAAGCGCCTCCAAAACTTCAAAGAAAAGTTGGTTTTAATGAAGGATGCGTTAAAGACTACAAACTGTACACATTTTGATAGGTATTGGTATAGGTATCAAAACATGCACATTAGGGTCTGCTCCTTTCTCTGCCCTTGACCAAGGCAGCATCTCCACATCTGGAATTGTTCCCTGGGTGCCGGACTATGGCTGCCCACTGCTCCTAGTGGTTGGATTGTGTCTAACTATAATTAGGATGGGTTAAATGCAGAGGACAAATCTCATTGCATGTGTATGTACAATGACAATAAAGACCCTTCTTCTATTGAAAGCACAAAGCCTCTGTTAGCTCATCAATCAAGAGAATTACAACCTGTCTGTACCATTATTTAATCATATTCATAAATTTGTTTCTGACATGTCCATCCACCTCCAAGGTTGCAACGTCATCCTCTGGGGGTTATATTGAACTATCCATCTATTTTCTACTGCAGTTGCTGGATCCTATGCCAGCGTACACTGGGTAACAGACAGGCTACACTGTGACCAGGTCTCCAGTAGAGTGAACTAATATTACAACAAGAAGGAACACTCAGAGTGCTACACCTGCGCTTCACGTGTTTAACGCCGATTCATGCAAATTAGCAAACAATTCCACCACGTTTAATCCATACTGGTTCAAGACTGTTTGAGTTATGATGTCAATTTTGAGCTTTCAAGGTCATCCAAGGTCAAAGGTCATGCAAACAATAGAAGGGTAAAAAATGACTTCATATTTGTGTTTAATAGTAACCAGAGGTGTATCTTTAACCAATTCCAAGACATAGTCGCACCAAATATCCCCAATATATATGCATTGGGCCAAAAAATTCTGATCTTTGTCTATGACCTTGATGTTTAAACAATTTTTTTCCCCCCAAATCAAATCATTTGTGTCCTTGGCTGCCCCTCAGTTGTGACATCAAGTTTAATCCAAAATAGGTTAAAAGTGCCCTTGGTAAAAGTAATTTACTGTGATGGCAGCATTAATGTAGAAAAGTACATTGAGATTTTTGACCAACATATGCTGCCCTCAAGAAGACATCTTTTCCAGGGACGTCAATGCATTTTTCAACAAGACGATGCAAAACCACATTCTGCACACATTATAACGTCATGGCTGCGGAAGAAATGGATACAGATACTGGAATGGCCTACTACCTGCAGTTCTGACCTGTCCCCAAAAGAGAATTTATGGAGAAATTTGAAATGAAAAATGCAACAACGAACCCGTACTGTTGCACACGTTAAGACGTGTTTGCAGGAAGAATGGGACAAAAAACTTACAAGCTTCATCGCTTGGTCTCCTCAATGCCAAAACGTCCTTCGAGTGTTGTGAGAAGGAATGGCAACATAAAAAAAGTGGTAAATGCTTTAACGTCCCAACTTTTTTTGGACTGTATTGCAGACTTTAAATGCAGGAATGGATGTATATTAACAAATGAAATGAAGCTGACCACACAAAACATGAAATATCTTGGGTTCATACTGTCTGCAGTGAAATAAAAGTCAAAGTTAATGCAAGAATCACTGCGGGGTTTTTTGTTTGTTTGCTTGTTTGTTGCATTTTCCATACATCCCAACGTTTTTTGATTTGGGGTTGTAAGTCAAAATCCTTTGTCTTTAACAAGTTAAATACGGTACACAATGATATTTACATTTATGGATGAGTACAATGTTTCAGTAGATTGTGTCGCCCCAAATATGTATAAGCAGAAATAAATGTGATTGAATGGTATTTTTTTCACTATAATGTGTAAATGTCACCTCCTTATGCAGGGAGAAGCAGGCAAATCAGGCAATTCTGGAGAGATGGGTTTCCCTGGCTCAGCAGTAAGTGTCTTCACCTCTGTGACATGATGGCACATTTTGTTTCACTAACTAGACAAACTTTGATTGTTTTGCATTTAGTGTATTCAAGAAATGAATCGACAGCATGTGTGATGAATACATCTTGATTGGATAGAACTGACATAACTGTTGCATGTCGCATATTTCAGGGACCTCGAGGATTTCCAGGTACGCCCGGTCCCCCAGGACTGAAGGGTCACAGAGTGAGTAGAACTTCTCTAAACTTAAAAGAAACCCAAAGTTGGAATTTCTTCAATCAGTGTTTGCCCCCACCCCAGCTGCTTTTCTTTAAATCTTTTTTAGAAATGTGCACTAAAATGTGCCTGTTTATTTATTTATTTTTTATTGATTATTTTTACAGGGTCACGGTGGACCGCCTGGCCAAAAAGGTGAAATTGGAGCAGTTGGATCAAAGGTATAAACAACAGCAAAATAAGCTGTTTTCTGCTTACCTCTTGATTAGTTGATTCAAGATTAGTTGATAATTGAATGTTTGGTTTTGTGATACCTGATTGTTGTAATTACTGAGTTACTGAGATGTAATTATTGCAATAACATTTGATGCAATGTGACTGCCACCTTCGATCATACATAAAGTAATGTTTTGTGGTTTTCTAGGGCGCTACAGGGCCCTCTGGTCCAATGGGAGCACCTGGTCCCATGGTAAGACATATTAGCAAACTGCTGTAAATTATCTGACTTTGATATAAAGTTTTTGCAAAAGCTTAAAAGTACAACACTAAACAAGTAGCCTCTCCTGAATTTTATTCTGTTTGTATGTAGACATTTTATTGTGAACATTGTAATTGAAGATATGACTAAAACCTCATGATCACCCTGGGTGTTTGACAGCGAATTTGCTGAAAATGATCATTAATAAGATCAAAGATGTTGTATGTAAGCACGTTACTGCATAAAGATGTATATTAATGAGGATAATGAGACTTCAGGTCATATACTGTAACAGTTGATATTGTTGATAGCTGTGTTGTGCATATATGATTATTCACAGAATAAAATACACACATCTTTCTGATTTCGTCTGATTTGGCTGAATGAGGCAACCTAAATATCTTACTATAAATAACTAAATAATTTCCAAGGTCAAACCTTTGCACATAATGTACGGCAACAATAACTGATTGCATTGTGTAAATCAGGGTCCTGCAGGGATGTCAGGAGAGAGGGGGCGCTCTGGACCCACCGGTATTCCGGTAAGGATGAAATCAGTGCACATTTAAAAACTTTTTCTATGATGTTAATTAGTTTCTTTGTAGTATTACATTTTTAAATGAGAGGTCAGCCATTTTTTTATTATTTTTTTAAAGGGGAGCTGGGGGTGCTTACTTTTACATAAAGATGACCATATTTCAGAGTCCAACTGTTTGATTTATTATTCGGACTGAACATTGTGCTCTCTTAGGGTAAACGTGGTCCACCGGGTATCGTCGGAAAACCTGGTTCAATGGTAAGTGAGCATATTTCATGATTATGAACTTGCCATTTAATAAATGCTGATATCACTCCATTACCTCTGTATAATGTGCCATCTGAAATATATACAGATATGTGAATCGATATTGAAACAACAGTAAAAGTTTAAGCTACATTTGGTGATGATGACCATGTGTGATCTAGAGTTGTAAGGATTATGTAGACGTGGGGTAAAGTGAACAATGCTGCTGTAGCCTCGAGGCAGTATTGCAATTACTATCATGATGCACACGTTTATGGGTTACAACACAAACATCCTGTCACTGATTTTCAGGGTCCCTTAGGTTTGAGCGGGCCACCAGGATATCCAGGAACACCAGGGATGAAGGCAAGTAGAGGAAAGCATCGTTTGGCCTGTAAAACATAAGGACTGCCTTTAAAACAAGGTTTGAAGTAGGTGATTGTCTTCCACAGGGACAACCTGGCCCCACTGGAGTCCGGGGTCCAGAAGGCCCTCAGGGACAAAGAGGAGAGACCGGTCACCAGGGAAGAGCTGGACCAGTTGGCCTCAGGGTTATTATCTTTCTTTACTTTATCTTCTACATATGCTTTCTTTAGTAGGTACTCCTGTTCAACTGCTCATCAAAGCAGATATCTCATCAGCCGTTCACATGACAGGACCTCATTGCATTTAGGCATGTAGATGTGATCAAGAGGATTGGCTGAATCAAAAAGTGAATCTGGAATGAACGTCATTAAGTGACTTTGAATATGGCAGATTGTTGGTGCCAGATGGGCTGGTTTGCGGATTTCAGAAACTGCTGATCTATGGTGATTTTCATGCCGAACAATCTCTTGGGTCTACAGACAACCATCCAAAAAAGAAGAAACATCCAGTGAGGGATGCTTCTCTGCTGAAAATACCTTATTGACAGTAGAGGTCAGAGGAGAATCGCCACACTGGCTTAATGATAGAAAGGCAACAAGAACACAAATAACCATTTGTTACAACCAAGGTATGCAGAAGAGCATCTTGGAACACACAAAATATGGAACCTCGAAGCAGATGGGCTATAGCAGCAGAAGACCACACCAGGTGCCACTCCTCTCAGTTAAGAACAGGAAAGTGAGGCTACAGTGGGCATAGGTTTGCCAAAATTGGGCAATGGAAGGCTGCAAAAGTGTTGTGTGGTATGATGAGTTCAGTTTATGCTGCAAGGATGCATTCAGATGGTAGGGTCAGAATTTGACATACACAACATTAAAACATGAACCCACCCTGCCTTGTATCAACAATCCAGGTTGCTGGTGGTGTAATGCTGTTGCAACTGTGTGATGCTATAATGTCAATATGGACCAAAATGTCTGAGAAATATTTTCCACACCCTGTTAACAAAGCGTTAAGTCAGTTAAGGCTGTTCTGAAGGCAGAAGGGGCTCCAACCCTATATAAGTAAGGCGTTCCTAATGAAGAGTCCAGTAAGTATATACGTATATGCAAAATTTAGAATGCTAATATTACACAGAGAATGTTATCAAATTTATTATCACACTAATTAGACACACACTACTTTGATGAACTAACTGTAAACATGTTATTTTCAAAGGGACCCATGGGTACAGATGGTGGGCCAGGTGCCAAAGGTCCAGTGGTATGTAAACAGTTAATCATTTTAATGAGCATACATACAGTACTTACATACAGTACTTTGTGTTAATTGTATGATATTGTGTGGACGCATGTAAGATTGATACCAGCTGATTTGTAAGAAATCTTGGCTCTTCTTCACAGGGTAATCTTGGTCCACAAGGTCAAGCTGGCCATCATGGACCTCCTGGACCTCCAGGGCCCCAGGGAAGCACGGGCCAGCCTGGTATCAAGGGGCAATTGGTAAACTGGCGTTACCGTTTGAATTTTATAACATGTTACTGCTTTGATAAAATCATGACCAGGTCATTTCTTAATGTGTACATTTGCATTAAAGGGAGATGTTGGCGTACCAGGATTTAAAGGCGAGGCTGGACCCAAAGGAGAAACTGTAAGCTGCAACAACACCGTACAACCTGGATCTTAATTCTGCTCTCGGGGACATTGTTTTCTTCAGAGTATATTGTTGCTTGCGTGTTCATGTTCTAGGGTCCGCTAGGCTCCCAGGGAGTGCTTGGACCTCAGGGCGAGGAAGGGAAGCGAGGACCTCGGGGAGACTCTGGCACTATTGGTCCTCTGGGTCCCGTCGGTGAGCGAGTGAGTCAGCATTCTCCTTACTGCTTTAATTATCATCAGCCAGAGAGCTGCCCTTTAAGGACTGAGGTCATCATAGTAATTACTTCAATTTAGAAAATTAATCAGTTTGAGGGGGAAAAAATACCAACAACTCAGAGACACTCTCAGTAAATTAGTGAAAACTGCAGAGAATGTATTGACCAGAGAATGATTTTCTCAGTTAGTTTTCTTAATGTTGATTTTCCAGATGCAATTCTTTCTACTTGAGAGGAATTTTTAACGGCAGCCAACTAGGTTAAATACGCTTTCTTCTTTTTTTGTGATAAAAAACACTAATTAATGGCTCCAATTCTCAGGGATCTCCTGGTAACAGAGGATTTCCTGGTGCTGATGGTTTACCAGGACCTAAGGTATGTGGCATTTTTGAGTCATCATAGATTTAACATTACTGCAAATGGGGGCATTGTGTTACAAACAAATAGGGAGTGAAATATTAATAGCACAGTCGTATTAGATATTAGCAGGATGTGCTGCTTATTTCTTCTTACACATCTGTTTTAGTCAGGGTGTTTCAGTAATTAATGTAATTTTATTTGTGTGTTCTATTTCGACAAGGGGGCTCAAGGAGATCGTGGAATATCAGGCTTAACAGGACCAAAGGGTTCTTTCGGAGACCCTGGGCGTACAGGAGAACCTGGTCTCCCAGGTGCAAGGGTAACACTGAAGACCTTGGCATTCCACTGTTGAGCACAATGTGCATGTTTTCATTTTTCTTGCTCCCCTCAGCACTTTTACTGAGCATCTCTATCTCCTTTCCAAAGGGTCTTACTGGTACACCTGGAATCCAGGGGGCAGAGGGCAAGCCAGGCCCGTTGGTAGGTTAAAGTGTGCATTCATAAAATTTTTAGTGACATAGAGTTACTTCTGGTCCATAATTGCAATTTAGCTATCCGGTTTTGAGAAACGAAAGGGGATAGTTAAGTCAAAATATCTTTTTTCTTTTTCTTTTCAAAGGGTGCACCTGGTGAAGATGGTCGCCCAGGACCAGCAGGGTCCATTGGAAACAGGGGGCCTGCAGGAACTATGGGCTTGCCTGGCCCGAAGGGCTTCAACGTAAGGTTCCAGTCATTCAGAACTCACTGTTAATTGCTGGTCAAATCAGTCTATCAACTTTTCAAATTTTAATTCAACCCGTTTGACACTCTAAAGGGTGATCCAGGAAAGACAGGTGAACAAGGATCAGCAGGAGTTCCAGGTCAAAGAGTGAGTACTGTTTGTGTTACTCTCTGTTTGGATAAAAATGTCTCCCAAATCAAATACAGGCAGCAGATTATACACACATTCCAAAGATGCCATGGACAGGAATGTTGTAATCACTTGTTTTTTGTTCGACATTTGTCTACCATATTTCCAAAACGGCAAAAGACAGCAACACGCAACCAAAAACATATCATAGTTTGGGATCCTTCCATGAAGGTATAGATTTGACCCTTGACCTTCATCACCTCTTTGAAAATCAACAATACCTTTTCCTGACACCAATGCCAAGTAACCAACAGTGGCCCTGAGATTAGTGCGACAGAATCATCACTAGGTGCCAATATTTAATCACCATGCCATCAGTATAGGCCTGTCTGTCTTTATTTTGTTATTGGTCATTTTCCATCTTAACAGTTGCCAACATGGCCCAAAATAGGAGATTCACTGGTCCTCACTTGTATCTATAATAATTTTAAAATTTCAGAGCTGAATATGCAGTAGTTTTTATAGAGTTACTGACAGAAATTTGGTGGTTGCACTCACTCACTGATTCACTGATTGGTTCCATTAATCCTATGCATGCCCTGCTAATCAAATGGAATTTCATAAATAGCTCAGCTCCCTAAAAAAACAAAAAAACATGAAAGATTGGAGGGTTATAAAGTAAAGGCAAGTTGTGTCCACAACCTGTGTGGACTGGTTTTCTTTCAGCCAAGCCGAACTATAGCTTACCACAAGCCATCTTTACTGAAAATACCTGTAAATCTCACAGTTAGGAAAGTACATTACATTCATTTAGCTGATGCTAAAGTGATAATGCAAAAACCTAAGTTGATACCAGAGAGTGAAATTTGAGAAGGCAATAAAAAGTAGAGAGAGAAAAGAAGTGCATGGTAAGTGTGAGTTAGGCATGTTAGGGTTGTTAGAGATGATAGGAGAGGAAGTACTCTCAGAAGAGTTCGGTTTTCAAGAGCTTCTTGAAAGTAAAGACATACACCCTTGCTCTGATAGCATTTGGTAGCTCATTCCACCATTGGGGGAACCACAAATGAGAATAGTCTGGATTGTCTTGTGTGGAGGTTTGGCAGTGTCAGACGTCACTCCTCGGAGGAGTACGGCGGTCGAGGGGTAGCATAATCCAATCACTTTCTTACAGTACTGTCGAATGTCAATTTTCTTTTCAGGGACCTCCTGGGAAAGACGGAGAAGTTGGCCCTGCTGGCCCTCCTGGCCCACTAGTAAGTGATTTCTCAGTCCTACCATGAATTACAAAATACAATTAGCCAACATCAGACATAACCCTGAGTGTTTTCTGACAAAGGGTGTTGCCGGAGACCGAGGCGAACAGGGACCTCCAGGTGTAAATGGATTCCAGGTATGTAATGTTGTTGTTGGCATAAAGTAAAACATAAGAATGTGTCAAATAAGTAGGTGTGAGGCAATGTAGTGGAGAAGTTCCAAAATGTGCTTCAGAAGTGGTCTGATCTTCATGTGGACCATGGATTTGTGTTTTTAGGGCTTGCCTGGAAATCAAGGGCCTCCTGGAGAACCTGGAAAACCAGGTGATCAAGTGAGTGTGATAAACTCTGGTCTCAGCTCTCAGATATTTTTCAACTCCTCTTAAATCATTAAAGGTTTCTTACCTGCATCTTAATTTATGACACAACCTGATTAATGCCATTGTTTGTTTGGTTCAGGGTATTCCTGGAGAGCTTGGAGCAGTGGGTCAAATCGGACCAAGGGTAAGTAGACTTTACCCCATTTAGTCCAATCCATTTTAATTTGCTTGTGGTGGATAAGGAGTCAGAGAGCCTAAAACTGAAAGTGACTTTCTGTGTTTATTCTCCAGGGAGAACGTGGAATTCCTGGAGAAAGAGGAGAACTTGGTCCAAATGGTCTGCAGGGACCGAAGGGAATCCCTGGTGCACCGGGTCCAGATGGTCCAAAGGTACTTTTCAGCAACATCACCTGTATGAAAGCAAAATATTAGTTTTGAGAAGTTGAAAGGGGAATACCACTGATGGCTAAGTGTTGGGAAAACAGTAGATCAAATCTTAAAACGATATAAATTGGTCATGCTGTTGATTTCATTCTAATGTGATATTAGCATTCACACTGTACTCTGTTTAGCTTGGGTTCAACATTTTTCAAAAACAAAGCATTAGAAGAATCAAATATTGCATTCATGGACATTCAGTCATTTCAGTAGGGGGCACAGGATTGTCAACGGTCTCCTGTGTCTGTGAGTCCACTTACATAACTGATATACTATCGCTTTGACTGATTTGAACATTTCACACAAGGTGGGTAGTAATAATGGATCAGTCCTACAGAAAGATCACCTGGATCCAAGGCAGAATTTTTTTTTAAATTGTTTCTATCCTTGTGAGAGGTGGAGCCATTTTTTTTTTTACATTTTTGGTCTCTGTCTTCAGTGTTAGATCCAATTCTAAAATAAACAAGAGGAGATGACCAGTTTAGGTCCGGGTTCAGATTTTAGGGTTTTTTTTGTTTTAAAGGCATTGTTGCTTTTGAGACATAGTTGCAATTTGTATTATTTTGGTTTCTGTCTCCATAAAAAAAGGGACATTCCCTCACTCATGTTGGCATTAAATGGTCCAAATCTATTGACTCATTTGGACCTGGTGAGTCAGAAATATATGTCTCATTACCCACTGTAATGTTTTGAAGTCGTGACCTGATTGGAGAGTGTTACAAAAATGATCAAACGTGTCCTCTCTTGCTATTTGAAGAATGTCATTAGCCTCACCGTGAAACGGAAACAGGCTATTGTAATGGTCATGTCTGTCTGTCAGTCTGGTTGTCTGTCCGCGGCGATATCTTCAAAACACGAAGCGCAATTTTAATCAATCTAGGTGATTAAACTCGGCGTTCTATCACAACACAGGTCATGTTGAGGTCATAGGTCAAGGCCAAATCAGAGGTCAATGTTTAAAATACATTGACCATATCTCAGGAACTGGATGAGATAACAAAACACGGTTTCATGCATAGAATTCTGTTCTTCAGGGGCTAACAAATGTATCCGATCTCTGACGGCAGTGACATCACTTGATGACATCAAACAAAGTCAAAAAATGAGCTGGTGGCGACGAGGCATTGCAATCTTGTGGATGCTTGTTCATGTCTGGATCTAATTTTACCATCACCAAAATTTGTTGGCTTCTTCCTTTCATAAAAACATTATTTAAGTTTCATTTAAAAAATTGTTTCTACAAAATGTGCAGAAACATAAAGGCAAAAATATAATATACAAAACGTTACTGTGTAACTCCAAACATGACTCAGAACTGTAACCCGACTAACAGTGTATACTGTCACTGCAGGGAAGTCCGGGTCCCCCTGGTGCACTCGGTGATGTGGGTCCTCCAGGTCTTCAGGGAATGCCGGGAGAGAGGGGAATCTCTGGACCACCTGGGCCTAAAGGTGACAGAGTAAGTTTCACATTGGCACATTTTTTTCTTTATATGCCTTTAATGTTATTCTTGAGCATAATTTATTTTGATCTCACGCACAATAACTAAGAATATTTGGGTTTTAATAGTTTTAATATCGTAGCCGTACCACCCAGCCTCCACCTTACCATTCTGTTGACCTGAACACACATCAAGATATTGATGTCAAACATCTATTGCCACAATTCAAATGTAAAAAGTTGATTTCAAGTTCAACATCTTTAGTTTCCCAGGGGTTATTTATTTATTGCTGCCGGTGCAAACATGTAGATGATAAAACGCAGGACATATTTCAAACAACAGCAGTACAACAATACAAGCTCATGAGAATAAATAAAAACACCATAGAAAATCATGCTTTAGATGGAGAGGGGTTTTTTTGTTTTGCTTTGTTTTTACATATTTGTCCTTACTTTTAGAGCGTCTGATGTCTTAAATGTGTAGTCCCTTTCGATTCTTCAGAAAATTAAAAAAAAAACTTCATGTTGAAATCTAGTTATTATTAAATGCCTTTATTTCTTTGATATATCGCAAAATTACAGCTAATTTTACTGTTGAAAAAGTATTTATTTTGGGTACAGTCCATGGCAAATATAGTGACTTTGCTCCATGACATCTTGCAGATGACAAAAAGGAGGAAGTGGATGTGCAAAGTATGCTGTATTCAATAAAAAACTTGTAATTTCCAATGTAAAACTTGGAAAAACACATCTAATAAATCTATGATAAAACATTAATCTTCCCACTGACTCATTTTGACAAACAAAGTAAAAACGTAACTGTAACTAATGTTAGTATTGACAACTGACACAGTAGATGTGTGACTGATGTCTTACCTGTCCAGCAGATATCCAGCAAAACCTTTGTGTGAAATTTGTCCAGATTTTATCTGGAGGTCTGGAGTTTATTAGCTGTGTCCATCATTTTATGTTGTTTTTTGGCACGTTCAGTCACAAATGGTGGTGTACCGGGTTTTTTCGGCTCCATGATTCAAACACAAACGTATGTACAATATTTTCCGGAGTATAAGTCACATTTTTACGCTAGTTTGGGTGGTCCTGCAACTTATACACTGGTGTGACTTATATACCAAAAAAATCAAACGTTCGTTAACAATAATAATAATAGCAACAACAACAATAACTGTTTATATAGCGCTTCCCCAGCAATCAAAGCACTGAACAGAATAAAATAGCAATAATACAAGAATAAACACTAATAATAAAAGTACACTGCAACAATGCACAAAAATCCCAAATTAAAGACCTGATTAAAAAAAAAATCGAATTGGACTCATGTTTTTCTTGTAGTGTTTCCAATGCTGTGGGCCGACAATCTGTCTCCATCTGATGATTTGTTCTGTCCAAACCAGATCAAATAACATCCAATATGTTGTCCAATGCATTTATTTGTGCATCTTTCTAATTTTTGGAATTGAAGAATCCTTATGTTAAACAGCACAGGCTGCAGTGTGCACATGGGCAACACTGAGTTCCTGTCCAATTGTTAAACTCACCCCCAGTGAAATGCTGTGTTACAAAGTGAGTTCCACATACAGAAAAAAAACCCCATTTACTTATACTGCAACTTATACACCGGTGTGACTCATATACTTTTTATCCTCTTCACAATGCTTTTTTGAAAGGTGCGACTTATACAGTGTTGCCAACTGTGTCCAATAGAAAGTAGCTAAAGCCTGCTCAAAAAGTCGGTAAATGTCGCTAAATGACGTCATGTGCTGATTTGCATATTTATGACATCATCACGTTACCTTCACATTCTGCCAAATTATTCTCCTAATCTGTAATCAGTATCCTAGTCACATGGTCTACTGTATTTTAACACAGCCTAATTCAAAATATTTCTTCATATATGTGAGCACATGTGCAGACCATTCACTTTGCCGTCTGTCATGTCAGCCCACTCATGCACACAGTGACTGATGCTGCATTCATGATGACGTAAACTCGGAAAAACTCGTTCTGAAAAGCGTGCATTCACTTGATAAACCCAGAAAACAATATGGATGCACACAATAACATATTCGAGCTTTGTTGTTGTCCTTACAAGGAACACAATAAGTGAATTCAGCTACTTGCTGTGGATGAGTAAAATGGAAAATGTCTCAGATGATTGTATTTCTATTTGTAGTCTGGACTCAATGACAATCTCAATTACTGCAGGTGTCTTTGCAAAAACTATGATGCTGGCAACTGCACTAATATATAAATAATGTGAACATATCACAGACAAAAGTAAATAATTTGTTAAAAGTAATTAAATTGCATCTGTAATATTACTGTTTCAGCAGTCATGACGGAGGACGCCATGATTGTAGTTCTTATGACATCAAATCAGATAATTTCTGAATTTCAGCCCGAGTTTCCAAGAAAAAAAAATCCAACTCAATCACACATTCATATCGTTTTTTCAGAGTTGGAGCTTGTAATTTCCGACTTCATGACATACCATGAATGCAGCATGAGCACAACGGAGAGTGTCAAAGCAGGAGAGATGCCTCGCTTACGCCTCGTTCAGGGGGCAGTATTGACGACAACGTTGTACGCTGAGTAGCTACGGGTTGACAAAAAAGTTGCTGGATTTGTCGCTTTTTGGGAAAAAAGTCGCTAAAGGGGTCTGAAAAGTCGCTAGATCTAATGACAAAGTCGCTAAGTTGGCAACACTGGACTTATACTCCAGAAAATACAGTAGCTAGCAGTGCTGTTTGGCCCTCTAATGGCATGCTGGGAAACTGACTTTTCCACTGTGTCATAGCATCTTGCTCTATTTTAACCCATGTGGTTCTAAATCCTGAATTGTTTCCAGAAAATGTGAATTTTGAGCATATTGGCAATATGGGATTGTGAAATCTTCATTCGAATGCTGAGGAACAAATTTATAGTGATACAGAAGAAAATCCTTTTTATGACTTAAAAGGTGAAAAATCTAAATGGACTACACCTTTACGATTAAATAAACATTCAGGTTGGACAGTGGGTATGGGATCAGGTATAACAGCATTTCCGTTTTCCACCACCTTACAGTCATCTGGTTCCATCAAGGAGGTTAACTCAGCACTTGTGACTGCAGACATAATTCAATAAATTAATGAAGCAGTAAATGCAGGGGTGGTGGCCTAGCGGTTAGTGCAACCGCTTTCAGTGCGGAAGGTTCCCGGTTTGAACCCCACCCCTGCCCATTCTCCATGTAATGTGGAGTTGTGTCAGGAACGGCATCCGGTGTAGAACTTGTGCCAAATCTACATGCAGATCCATTTGGGATCTGCTGTGGCGACCCCAAGTTTCAATTGGGAGAAGCCGAAAGTAGATGATGAATGAAGCAGTAAAAGTCAGACAGTAATCTTCTGGAGCCTGTTAGACACAATCATTTCAAATTCAGCTGTGTATTTTCTCCAACAACAAAACACAGAGAAGCAACCAAACAGAGAATTATAACTGTGTTCTAAAAGCAATGGTAAATGTACAAACCATTATGTATAAGATGCAGTCTTAAATATATTGAAATCGTTTGATTCATTATTTAAACCGGTTGCACTAAGAAAAGAAGTAAAACATTATTTTAAATGAACGTTTAAGTTCTTTAACTGTTGCACCCTTATGCTGTAAAATACTTATGCATATGTTTCAATTTCATCAATTCAGCAATCAGATAGAAGCTGGGTAAAAACGTACTGTAGCCTGGTTCTTTATCTTCATCCTGAGGGGGAAAAACTTCAGTAAGTTGAGAGGACATGAATTCAATTCAGCTAAACTAAGAACCTTATAGTGTGATACTGATTCAAATGATTTGTCTTTCAGTTATGGCTCAAATCTAATCTCACATGTCCAACAAACAACACCCGTAATATTTGAAGCTCCACTCAGACAGTGCATCATTCCACCCACCAGCCCTGATTATCTCCACTAAGTGACAGAAAAGGGGTTTTAAATTCAGCTCTGTAGGACTTTCTGCAGTATATGCACACATTTTTGTAAAGTAATATGGCCGGTTCTCGAGGTATCAGCAAAGTGATAAAAGGAAAACAAAGTGAGAAAAAAAATGTCTTTTTGAGTGACAGCCAGATCTGCCTCAAAATTTAATCAAGTCTTCTCTGGCCCAAGGACCACCTCTTCACGAAATTTAATCAGAATCTGTCCTCTGTTTTTTTTTGAGTTATCGTGGAAACACACAGATTGTGGCAATCACATAACCTCGTCCCCCCCCCCTCAGGGTTTATTCAGGCTCGATATACTAATGGCACCTTTGCGAAATGTGTTACTCAATTTTTTTCACCTATAACTGTAGACAAGAAAGATTAGAATATATAGAAAAGATTCAACGGCAGAGTGCAAGTGATAAAACGGTGCAGAGGTCATGATGGTGACTGCTTCAGATTTGTGCGAAGTGCAACAATCAGCATGTGCACTGATGAAGTAAAATACATCAACAACTCTAACAATGCAATCTTCTTAACGAACAAATTCATAAACTATTTACGCACACATTTTTATAACCTGTTGAAGACTAAAGACGTGTTCACTAATCACAGTTTTCTGGGGAAAACAAGAAGTTATAAAAATTCCATTCAACAGGTGCCACTGGTGAACAAGGAAGAAGGGAACTGGCACTGACCTGGTGGAAGTAAAAAAATAAATGGCAATGGCTATAATAACTCGCCATGCTGCGTTTAAACTGTTCCAAAAACAGGTCGATATAGAGTTGAGACTGGTTAGGATAAACAATTTCCTTTTATGTAATTATTAATTATTTTCTGGGTAGCAGCTACTTTGGCCAGCTAATGTGGTACGGTTCCTACACATAGAGGTGGAAAAAAAGACAAGAGAGGACATCGTTATTCGCTGAACCAACCAGTAAGGAGTAACTTGGGCCGCCATCTTGTGTAAGATACCGTTATTCGCGATCAACACTAGTTGCCAGTAAGTTAAGGACAGTGTAGGATCAAAGATCACCCCGAGATTTTTTGCTTTATCACTATGATTAATGACACGCGTATTCAAAGTTAGTGTTAGTTGGTCAAAGTGATGCCTGTGCCTCGCAGGACCGATGACCGACATCTCGGTCGTGTCAGAATTAACATTCGATTTGTTGAACGTTGGTTCCATTTCTGTGAAACTGAAGCAGTGAAAGAAGCAGTGTAACACGTTGTTGTGGTGTTTGTCTTTCACATAGGGAACAATCGGCGAGAAAGGATCAGAAGGTACGGCCGGAAACGATGGTGCGAGGGTAAGAGAATATCTTTTACTCACTGACAAATATTTTTCAGTAAAGTCAGGAACTCCATTTTCACTTTGAAGACCAAGTAACAAAAAAAGTGGAAAGGTGATGTGGCATTAGTGCAAGCTTGAAACGTGTCACAGCCTGTTCAGTGGAACATGTCCAGGGACTTGCCTGCACAAGCTACTGTTAACATTGATAAGTGGATATCTTCAACCACTTTTTTTTTTCTTCTGACTGTCAACAGGGAGCCCCGGGACCTGTTGGCCCACTTGGATCTGCTGGACCCAGTGGTGAGAAGGTAGAGTCTTTCATTTTGACTCACTTTAAAAAGCCACGATTCAAAGTTGTGTCTGAATAAATTAAGAAACTGTTTGTTAGGCGATTTGTCATCAATTCCCAAAATGCCCACTATGCTGCTATAAATTGTGCTGATGTTCATTTCCTTTCTGGTAGCATTGTCCACCTTGCGAAGGACGGCATTTGGCTTGCATTGTTTTTGCAGCCATAAAAAGAGTGGATTTATGATGCAAGACAGCCCCAGTGCATGGCTGTAAAAATTATTCTTCATAAACTTGTGACATGTTTACAGGGTGAACCTGGACCCAAAGGACCACCTGGACCTGCAGGATCCAGAGGAATGCCTGTGAGTAGCACTTTTCCAGAGGGTGAATTTGGGTTTCAGCTCACACAAAGTCGATTTTGGATATGTTTATTGCACTGTAGTATTTAAAGGTTGATACCATAGAGTTGAATAAACACTAGAGGGGGCATCGAGCGCCTTTCCACGATATTATCCTCCGCCATCTTGGGAGAGGGATTGGCACAAATTTGTGACCTACCTCTGCACTGACAGCAACACCAAGATCCACAACTCAAGTTAATAACCCTTAGATAAATTTATTGCATAAAAATCACCATCTGGTGGCTGTGGCTAATCCAACAAAAATCAAAACCAAAGCTACATACAAGTGAGGAATCACAATCAATTTACAGTTCCAAGGGGGCACTTTTATTCATTATAAAATAATGAATGAAAAATCCCCACACTGAAATCTGTGCATAGACCTTCCTCAAGAGTAATTCACAAGTGAGAATCATTCATTTTCCACCGTTTATCCGGTGGCAGTGGCAGCAGACCAAGCAGCTCCGCCCACACTTCCCTATCCTCGGCCAAGACCTGTAACTTCCTGGGGGATCCCGAGGTGTTTCCAATCAAGTTTAGAAATATAATCCCTCCAGCATATCCTCGGTCTTCCCTGGGGCCTCCTCCCCATTGGACGTGCCTGGAAGACCTCCCTAGAGAAATGACCAGAGGGCATCCGAACCAGATGTCCGAACCACCTCAACTGACTCCTTTCGATACGAAGTAGCAGCGGCTCTACTCCGAGTCCCTCCCAGACAGTCGAGCTTGTCACCCTGTCCCTGAGTGTAAGCCCAGACACCCAACGGAGAAACCTCATTTCTGCCGCTTGTATCCACAACCTTGTTCTTTCGGTCATGACCAAAGCTCATGACCATAGGTGAGGATAGGAGCGTAAATCGGCTGATAAATCGATAGCCTCGCCTTCCGGCTCAGCTCTTTCTTCACCACAATGGTCCCGTACAGCGTCTGTAGGACCTCAGACGCAGCCCCAATCCGTCTGTCGATCTCACGCTCCATCTTACCCCCACTCTCGAACAAGACCCCGAGATACATGAACTCCTCCACTTGAGGCAATAACTCTCCCCAGACCCAGAGGGGACAATCCACCCTTTTCTGACAGAAGACCATGGTCTCAGATTTGGAGGTGCACAAGATCTATGCAAGTTACTAAAAGCAGTCATCTCAAAATCTTCATTAAGTCCTAATGGTTGCGATGCATTCAAAGTGTGAATCCAGAAGCGCTCTCATGGCATAACTTTCTGTCAACATCACCCCCTCTGTGTAGGGTAATGTGCTCTATACCCTGGAATCTAAGGGAAGAGACAGGATGTGAAAAATGATTAAAATGACAAGCCACAGGATAGTTCACATCTTGACGTCTAATGGAGCTTTTATGTTCACTAATTCTTTGCTTAAGTGGGCGAGTAGTTTTACCAATATAGATTTTATCGCATGGGCATTTTAGTAAATATATAACATTTTACAGCATTTTTTTTCCCGGTTTGGGGGTTCTAAAATCATTTGTTCTCCAAGTATTGTGGCACTGAGCACAGTTACCACAAGGGTAATTTCTTTGTCACACTGGAGCTAAGAGAGTCTGTTTTAAGGGAGGCTAGATGTTGGCCCTCACCAATTTGTTGCGCAAGTTAGGTCCCCTTTTATAAACAAAGAGGTAAATCCTTAAAGTGTTGGGTGAGAGCTGGATCACTTATTACTTAGCCAGCAGTGCCATTTGAGTCTCAAACAGGATGCCGGGAAAATGAGTTTCCCAGTGTTTCACAGTGTCATGTTGCATTTTTTACCTCAAAATTTATTCATTAATTTTTCCAGAAAACACTAATTTTGATGATATTGGTTATATAAGATTGTTAATCCATTATTCGAACACTATGGAAGAAAAACTACAGCGGTTACAAAGAATATTTATGAGATAAATCATTTTAAAAAATCTAACCTAATCTAATTACAGCTTTAACGCATATGTCATTATAATGTTCTGATTTGATTGCAGGGATCAAGAGGTGACCCTGGTCCAATTGGGCCTGTTGGATTTGCGGGACCGCCTGTAAGTGTTCATTCATCATTACGATATCTTAAATTGCGTTACATATAAACTCCATCCTTCCCACGTGGGAAGTAATGTGAAACCGATCAACAGTACAGACCTATTCTTTTGGCTGACAGGGTCCTGATGGCCAACCTGGAGTCAAAGGAGAGACTGGAGAACCAGGCCAGAAAGGAGATGCTGGCTCTCCGGGGCCTCAGGGCTTGTCTGGTGCTCATGGACCTCCTGTGAGTTGCTCGCAAAAAGACATCCCATGACACTTAGCGTGCTTGAAAGAAGTTTTTTTTTTTTCTTCTTCTGACATATTTTCACACGTGAACCCTTGTGATGTTCTAAACAATGTCAACAACTCCATTGAGGTTATCTGTTACTGGCACGCTGCAGATGATTCCTGCTCTCATGAAATGTTGTGTTTAGGGGCCGACTGGTGTTGCTGGACTGAAAGGAGGAAGAGGAACACAGGGCGCACCAGTAAGAGCATTTAATACTCACAACTGTTGTTACTGTACAAGGTCACTGAGCCGATCCATGATCATCATTATTGTTATTATATTTTGCCTGTTGATGCTCTTTTTCTCTTTAACTGTCATGTTTGTCCTTGGAGTTCTCCTTATCTGATACAAATGTGTGAGGACTGACTGTGTCGTATATTACGGATAATGCAAACTCCACTCAGACATTCTTTGATTTTGGACAATGTAAACTAAATTGAACTTAAAATTTAACTGAATTGAAGGTAAAATTAAATGACACCAAATATGGGAATGTTATCACTACTGAATATTCTATTCTTCTTCTGTATTTTATTTCCAAATATGTCAATAATGTCAACAATAATTTCACAAAGTCAACCATTTTTAAATACAGTATCTAAAATGTATGACACCTCACTTATGTCAGAATTGCTATAATAAGATTCATGTCACTGTTTTCAGAATAGCTGGTCATTCAATTTTTCAAATAGTACCTGAGGCCTTTTTTCCCTCTGCCCTCAGGGTCCCACTGGTTTTCCTGGATCTGCTGGAAGAGTTGGCCCTCCAGGCCCAACAGTAAGTATTGTACTGAATGGAACTGAATATACATTTTGAAATATTTGAGAAGAGATCAGTGTCACTGTGTCCAGTGTTTGATGGATTTCCATCAAAGGTCACCAGCTGGTTATATTATGGTTTTCTTATGAAGTTGTACTGTCAGGATAAAATATGCATTTTATTTTCACATTATTGGATATACAGGTTATATATATATATCTATCAAGCAGAAATCCAGATTGAAATATCTTCCAGCTAGCCTGGCTCATGGGAATTGGCCTTTGGTCTCGTGGGCGAGAGGTCTGGAATTCAAATCCCACTGGAAGCCATAAAGATATATCACTTAGTTACAAATTAGCATTGTTGGCAGGAAGTGGCAAGTGATCATGTAGTCCAAGTTACAGGTGAAAGTTCTTATTGTGCACTTGTGACCTTAGGATGAGGTCAAAATGTGGTTGGGAAATATGTAGCAAGGTGAAATCCAGATTAAAATATGTTCCTACTAACTTGGCTAGTGGGGATTCCCCTTTGGTTGATCTGGTAGAGGGTTGGTGTCATGAGTGAGAAGTCTGGCATTCGAATCCCTCTCGAAGCCACAAAGATATATCACTCATTTATATATATGAAGACATGTACAACACAGGATCAGTTTCCTCAAAATCAAATCAGACACTGCAGCTACGACCACTGTTTCAGACGGTCTGTGTTATGATTTGTCAGGTTTTGAACCCAAAATGCAGACAGGCAAATAAACTGAGTCAAGGAATAAATAATTGAGTTTATTGCAAAAACAGAAGAATAAATAAACAAGGTGGAGTCCAGGAGAAAATAAAAGTAACTGTCAAAAACTGGAGGGCAAAGTCTAAAACATAGCTAAACTGGATGTCACAGTCAACAAACAGAAACAGGAGGTCAAAGTCAGAAAACCGAATAAACATCAAATAAAACAGAGAACTTAACTGTGGAAGGTCAAGGTCAGGGTCCAAGGTCAGTGAAGAGTCCAGGGACAAGGGACCAGAAAGGAGAACGAGCGGAGACCGTACCACAGGGGCTGAATGAACGAACAAACAAACAAACAAAACGAAACGAGGACTAGAGAAAAACACTATAAACAGGAGGACTTACAAAACTCGGACCAAAGTGAGGAACGGATGCTGCATCTAGCGATGAAATGAAACACGGAATGAACACTGAATGATCTCCCAACAAAACTGAGACCTTGAGAAACTTAAATAGTGCAACACTTAATGAGCTTCATACTTGGCAGGTGTGGTGATGGGGGAGTGAATTCAGCTGTGCACAGTGAGAGACACACCCACACGAACACAGAGACAGGTGTCGGACACTGTGGATACAAACTAATGTGCAGACCAAAACTCATGACAAAATAATCAGAGGAAAACTGAAAAATAACTACTGCAGAATATAACTGAAACGTGACTGAGGAAAAACTAGAGGAGAACTCAGGACTGGAGAAAGCATAAGTGACCAAAACCTAAACACTGAAGACAGAGGGCACAGGACAAATGACAGGACACAACAGTCTGTAACCAATCATATGGCTTACAGTCAAATATTATACTAAATTAACAAATCTATTTCTGCAAGGGTCCGCTGGGAGAACCCGGACCACTGGGACCTCCTGGGAAGGAGGGTCCTCTAGGTCTCCGTGGAGACCATGGACCCACTGGAAGACAAGGAGAGCGAGGCCCACCAGGCCCACCAGGAAGCCCAGGAGACAAAGGGGATTCTGGAGAAGATGGACCCACGGTACACTGATGACACGATTACATTTTTATTGTGATATTAAAGATTAGCTGATTTACAACTGAGATTTTTTGTGGATATAAGTAACCACTGTTATAATTGATTTTAGGGTTTGTAAGAATTCTAAAGTTAAATAGATCAGAAGCATAAACGGAGTGATTGAGGGCAGTACTTCAACATAAATACGTTTATATGTACTTTTTTAAGTTGTGTGTATTCCCTCAGTACCAACTCTGTACTTATATCATCGTTGCTGCTTTAGGGTCCTGATGGCCCTCCAGGCCCAGCTGGTACTACAGGACAGAGAGGCATTGTGGGTCTTCCTGGTCAGAGAGGAGAGCGCGGGATGCCGGGCCTTCCAGGACCAGGGGTCTGTATTATCCTTTACATCCTGATCCTCTTCAGCAATGGCTAACAGTTTTTAAAACTGGATTTGAGTCACAGTGGGAGTGATTTATATTTGGTTAACATAT
The DNA here is from genome assembly GCA_900302635.1 of Chatrabus melanurus. NCBI lineage: Eukaryota > Metazoa > Chordata > Actinopteri > Batrachoidiformes > Batrachoididae > Chatrabus > Chatrabus melanurus. The sequence goes on along the minus strand of OMMV01177678.1, from coordinate 1,591 downwards.
GTTGGGTTTTCTTTTTAGGGTCCACCAGGGAAGCAGGGAGCCACTGGAACTTCTGGAGATAAAGGTCCCCCAGGTCCAGTTGGGGTTCCTGGTGCTAATGGACCACGTGGTGATCCTGGTCCTGATGTAGGTACACGTTTCTAGTTTGTTATAGATGTCAGATGACGGCACTGAGCTGACTCGATGTATTTTGTGTTCTTCAGGGTCCTGCAGGATCTGATGGCCCACCAGGCAAAGACGGTGTTCTTGGACAAAGGGTTAGAAAAAAATCCAAAGCTGATGTATATTTTGTTATATTGTCAAAATTGCTGATGGATACTCCTTTTTCAGGGAGACCGAGGAGATCCTGGTCCAGAAGGTTTGGTTGGTTCTCAGGGACTTCCTGGCACTGCAGGTCCTGTTGGCGCACCGGGCGATGCTGGAAAGAGAGGCGAGACTGTAAGTGGACTGATTTTGTGTCTTTGTTGTCATCTGTCATTCACATAACATATATTTTGGTTGTCTTTTTCACTTCTGTCAAGGAGGTTTTGTTCTCTGTAAGGAACAGATTCGACTTGGACCCTGGTCGAAACCCAATTTAAATTCTAAAGGAATGTTGTGACTTTGAATGACCTGCTTTCAGAATAATGTGTTTCACTTTAAGAAGGGGCTGAAGGGTTTGTCCCCTTTTAGCAGACTGAGTGTCTTTTCATTTTCAGGGCTCCAGAGGACCCTTTGGGCCACCAGGCTCTGCCGGAAAGAGAGGTTTAGTGGTGAGTGTGCAACTTGAAGCTCTATTATTTCAGACCTCATTTGCAACATTTTGACCAAATTGTTTTGGACTCTTTTATGCAATAAAGTCTAAAGTGAGCCCTTCCACTCAATTTTCATTGCCTTTTTTTTTTAACAACTACTGTTGCTAAAAAGCTGACAGTAATTGTTAAAGCTACAGTGTGGAGGATTTAGGGGTGTTTATGAGCAGAAATGGAATATAGCATTCATAACCATTAGTGTATATTACCTGCAACAACAATGCTCCCTAATGGAACCCACCATGTTGCACTACCATGTTGATACAGTAGCCCAAAAGGGACATACATGCAGCACAGTTGGAAGACTGAAGAAAGAAGAAGAGGAATCAGTGGTTGCCCCGCTATACACTGTCTGCTGGTAGCTAGTGCAGGCTAACATGTTTGAGAACTCTCATTTTTGTGAAATGGAGGATCATACATACTACGTATCACAAGAGAAGGCAATAGTCCATGGGCCAGGCAGGTTTTCAGTACCACCTAAAGTGAATAAACAACACTTACAATCCAGCCTCAGTACACCATGGCCTACACAAATATGTATGAAAGCCATTCTAGAGTGGTAGCAGTAGCCAGGTAGGGGGTCAATGAAGGATTACGCAGGGGTCAACATTTAAAAATGCTCCAATCATATTGAAAACTATATCACATTATTTGTCTGATCATAAAGATTCCAAAAAGTTCTAGTTTGAATTATCTATGACTGAATGTTATGGAGTTATGGGGTAAAAACAGCAAAAATGGTGACAAAGGTCAATTTCAATTTGTACAGGGGTCAAAAGTTAAAGTTGCTCCAATTTTGG
>OMMV01177671.1:0-13714 GCA_900302635.1 Chatrabus melanurus | reverse complement strand
CACTAAAAGACGTGCAGGGGAGAATAAGGACATTTTCTGATCAATACATTCCAATGAGTGCATTATGCTATCTTACATTGTTACAAATTTTAAAAAGTAAACATCCCACGAAAGTCCTGTCAACGTCCCTGTTATAACGTTATGCATGACCAAAATGCAAAGCTCTCAAGATGCCGTTGAAGTACCTCATGAGAACATTATCCGGAGGACCAAATGGGACGTTCCCAGAGGGTCCGATTTACATGTCATACAGAACGTCACACAAGCACCAAACTAGAACTTGCTACGGACGTCACTAATGTCCCGGTAACGTCCGGCAGAGAACGTTGTGGTGGGGACCAATCGGGGACATTATGAATGTCCGGTAAACGTCCCAGGGACGTCCCCTGTTTGCAGGGATTGTGTTAAGTATAAGCAGCTTTGTTTGAAAGGCCTGATATTCCATACAGTCTGAATCCCCTTTTTCAGTCACTCATGTCAGAATCCTTTTTTAAAAGGAATCCTTGCACTGACACGTGTCAACATGCAGGTCAAGCAGTGAAAACTTCAGTCGGCTCGCTTTGCAGCTCTTTGTTTTACTTTCCAACACTACTGCATCCTATCTTCCCCCACCCAACTGTGATGTCACGCCAGTTGCCGTTGTTTCGAGGTTATTTTAGGTTTTTTTTTTTTTCTGACTGCCCTTCCTGTAGCGACTAGAGTCCAGCCACAGCTGGCCCCATCAGCTACGTCTGCCCTCCCCGGCATATGAGGATCATAAATCTGTCCGTACCTATGGCAGGATGGGTCGGGATGCTGGCCTTCTAGTCTGACAGACACTCAGTGAGCGTAAGGCAGAGACCTTACTCACCCCATCAGCAAGCACGTTGGCAACAGCTGTTTTAATAAAATTTAATGAAAGGTGGTTAAATTGCCTGAACTTGTATTTCTCTACAGAAAAGTCTTGAGTCAAAAACCTTTTCCATGGCAGGAAAAACAGACTTATAGTTCAGAACATCACAGGAGGAGAAATTAGATATAACTGTTTCTGTTCCCAGTTCCAGCAACAGCCTCAGAACTGGAGCTGGATAATAACGGCAGTTCAGACACTCTCCTGGCCTCCTGGGCATCTCCCAAAGGAGGCATGGACTCCTACCTGGTGACCCTGTCAGCTCTGGGATCAGTCCCCCAGGAGCACAGACTGACTCCCAACTACACCCAGGTTTTTTTCCAGGGATTGACCCCGGGTCAAAGCTACCAGCTGTCCGTGAGGACCACAGCAGGAGATCAGACCTCAGAGGCCACGGCAACAGGGAGGACAGGTAAAAGACACGCCTTCTCACACATTTACTGGCTTATGTTTTTGCACAGAATGAGTAAGTTATAGAGGACGCTTTAGCCTGGCTTTCTTATATTTGCTAGTTTCTCATGTTTAAAGGGGATAATTTCAAACTATTGTAGGTCAACAGGTGTCTTTAAACAGATTTTAACATCCATTTTCTGAACCCACTTTTTCCAGTTAAGGGTCATGGGGGGGCTGGAGCCTATCCCAGCAGCCACAGGGCGAGAGGCAGGGTACACCCTCGACAGGCCGCCAGTGTATCACAAGGCCGACACATATAGACCAACAAACACATTCACACCTACGGTCAATTTAAAGTCACCAGTTCACCTGACCTGCATGTCTTTGGAAGTGGGAGGAAGCCGGAGCACCCGGAGGGAACCCACACAGAGACGGGGAGAACATGCAAACTCCACACAGAAAGGACCGGGTCAGGAGTGAACCTGGGACCTTCTCGCTGTGAGGCGGCAGTGCTTAACACTAAGACACCGTGCTGCCCAAATTTTAACATTTGTAGCCAAAATATGTCAGAGACACTGTACTGAGGTAATGCATTCTTTCAAATAAAAATGGGATATTGGCCTGAAGGCCCTCTGTCCCCTGTCGCACAGCAGCCGTGTACTGAATGTATGGAAAGTTATTGTGTGTACTGTTATTTTCAGGGGGTTTTGCTCTGTGACCTTGGAAAGTAGGTCACGTCACTTATCATTGAACTCATCCAAGATCTCCATGGGATGCATCTGTGGTACAAATTTGATGGTCGTACACTCAACCTATCAAGAGTAATTGAGGGTACTGCGTTTCACCTGGATGCACGCTCGCATGCAAACACACACACGCACACCTGCATGGACAGCATTTCTGTGTTCCGCCGCTGGGGTGACAGGGGACAAAAAATGGGTCTCCAAGGCCTGTTTCTGTAACTGTTACTTTAACTAGAAAGGAGCTAGCCACGCCCCCTCTGAAATCCATGTATGCGTCTCAGTGCAGGAAAACACTTTAGTCCTGAATTTTGCTTACAGCGGGAGAATTTCTAAATGTGTAGTCATAGACTTTTGGGACTCTGAGGATGTTTAACATGAAGCAAAGGATTGTTCACAATGTGACCATTTAAGGCTCTCTGCATAAACTCCATTGAAGCTCAAGGTCGTCCTGCTGTATTTGACCTACTTTTTACAAGATGTCGGACAAAATCAACTCCCAATTCATGACAAGCAAGCTGGCCTGGGACTTCTGGTGCTGGCGTGACAGTGACTTCATCCTAACTCTGCTTTTTGTCAGGTCAAAGGTCACAGAGCATAGCCTTAGTGCACCACCTTCTGCACATCAGAAAAATCAGGATGCTGTTGAAGCTCAACATCGTCTTTTTTTTTTTTTCTCGGCTAAAGGTCACCCTTTAGATGACCCCACCACTGTATCGTCTGGTGAAATCAAATCAAGATACACGTTTCAAAGTGCTCACATTTGAATGGAACGTGTTTGGTAGCAAACACACAGAGACATGGAACTGTTTTCAATAATGTGACACTCAAAGGTTTGCATGAGTGTTAGACAAATTTTAATTTTAAGCAGTTATCGTTGCATCACTGATGAGTGCTGACAGCAGATACAAGGATAACATCATGCAAATTACAACAACGTGCTTCTTTTTACAAATTATTGCAATATCTTTTTTAATCAATACACTTACTTTTCTTTCATTTATTTCATTTATTTGATTTGTGAAAATGAATGAGTCCATTTAAAAAACACATAGCTGACATTCAAATGAAAATCATGTCTTTGTCCTTTTTTGATATTCTGTAAAATTAATAAAAAGAATTTTTAAAAACATATGTCGTTATTTACAACAGTGGTTTCAACGCGCAGAGTTTGTGCTAACTGTAGCCTTTCAATATGAAATTCATAATTTCACATGGATGCACATTCCTGAACTATCCAGCAGGTGGCAGCACAGCACATGATGCCTTCCTTTTCAGAACAATGTTCAAAACATAGGTGGTTCAAAGGATTTGAAACATTTCAAAGCAGTGTCTCGAGTTAGCCGTCGCTAATTTGCAATACCAACGAAAAGTTTGGGCACAATCCCCGGCCACATGAAGCAGTGTTTTCAGTTAGTCTTCAGTCATTTGCAATAACAACGAAATGTTTTGGCAGCATCCCCAGCCATACTTTCTGTCTATTATTTAATTCAGTTTTATTTCCCTCTCCTATTTGCCCACATACTGGACATCACGTTTCCCCACATGAGGAGCCGAGCAGACACAGAGAAATATAGTGAAATTGGCAAAACAAAGTTGCTTTCGGGATTGATCTGGTGCATCAAAGTTCACCACAATCTACTAAGTTCATCTTCATTATGTGGTTTTTAAATATGGTGAGTTACAAGATGATAGCAGTTCAGTCGGACAACTCACGTTTAAAACGCAATTACTACAGAACATAGTTTGGCGTCTAGGCTCCAACCTCATCACTCCCTGCAGATGCTTGCATGTAATATTGGGGAGCAATGATTAGATATACACGTTTCCCCAATCGGAGCCCACAGGTGGATGGTGGGGTGGAGGTAGGGCTTAGCAGCGGCAGTAACGTGGATGTAGCAGTGGCAGTGTTTGACAGGCAGAGGGGGAGCTGGGAAATTTGAATCTTAAATAGTCCACCCAATTTGGAGGGAGTGTTTAGTGGCTCATGTAGACAGTGTGCTTTAATAGGACATATGTGGTAATTATGTGGTAATCATGTGGAGTGAGGCATGTCGGTGTACATGGAGTAAGCAGCTCGAGTGTTCTGTCTGAACTAGCTCACAGGCTCGTCCCATTTATTGTTTTTGAGGTATCATCTACAGTCCTGCTCTGTTACCAGCACAGGGAATAGAGTTTAATTTCATGACTGTCTCTTTGTCCAGCTGTTGACTCTCTTGTCATTTTGCAGTTCCAGACCTGGTGTCTAAGCTCTCCATGTCGGCTCTCAGTGATGGTAAAACACTCAGGATGACCTGGTCACCCCCCAGAGGCGAGTGGGATAACTACAGCACTGTGTTGCGGAATGGTTTGTTGGTGCTGGTGAATGAAACCATCAGCAAACTCTCCAGACAGCACTCCTTCACCAGTCTGGTGCCCGGCCGGCTGTACACAGCAGAGGTCACAGTACACAGTGGCCTTCTGAGTAACACGGCGCAGTGCCAGGACCGACTAGGTTAGTCTGTGTTCATCTACACTTCATAAACATAAATACACACACACGTGATTTTCAAAAATTCATTTATAAGTGCCACATCATCCCGGTCACCCGTCATTCTGCTTCACCTGCCCACCAGCCCCGCAGCCCGTCCAGCAGCTGGTCGTCCGACACAGTGACCAAACCACCATGAGCGTCCTGTGGGATCCACCTGTGGGCGAGTGGGACGGCTTCACCGTGGTCCTAAAACAGGTTGACCCCGCCAGCGTGGTGATGCAGAACACCCTGCCCTGGGACGCCAGGGAATGCATCTTCCACATCCTTATCCCAGGACGCCTGTACACCATCACCGTGACGACCAACAGTGGCAACATGTCCAGCTCCGCCTCTGTGACCGGATGGACCAGTGAGTTTCACTTTTACTTCAAAGTGAGAAAGTTGATCAGGAAGATTGGCAAAACACAACGGACAAGCTTCTGGTAGAACTCAATCCATCACAAAAGGATAGCAGCGTATTATTATTATTGTTATTGTTGTTGTTGTTGTTGTTGTTGTTGTTATCTCATATTTCCAGTCCTGAAAACTGAACAGAAATAAATATGAAGAAGCTCCACCCTGTTAACTACAGATGCTATTTTTCTGTTTCTCTGCAGCGCCGGCTCATGTGTCCAAGCTTCAGGTTACTAACGGCGGCAGCACCGACAGCCTCCACGCGCAGTGGGAACGCGCCCCCGGGGATCTGGACTCCTACCGCATACTGCTGGTCCACGACAGCAGCGTCATCAAGAACGAGAGCGTGCAGGCCGATGCCACCAGCTTCAGCTTCCACGCTCTGAGGCCCGGCGCCCTCTACAGGGTGGTATTGACCACCGTCAGAGCCGGCCAGACCTCCAGGCAGACTGTGGCAGAGGGCCACACCGGTTAGTGTGATGACGTGAATCCTCACAGTAAGAAAGTCCCGTCTGTTTCTGCTTTCTCTCTGGGGGTTCTTCAGGTGTTTCAGTTTCCTCCCATCAGATGAGCGAGCTGCTGACATATCAGCGCAGAACCTCTCGGAACCTCAGGTTCCCACCCTGTCAATCCGGTGATTTATTTTAGCCCCTACCAGCTGAAAACCCAGAACAGGATCAGTCAGATTCAACTTACAAAACAAAATCAATGGGCAGTTGTAGAGCAGGTAGCTCAGTGGATAAGGAGCTGGTTTGCCAATATGTAGACCTGGGTTCAAATCCCGCTCATGTTACCTGTCTCTGTCGTTGGACAAGATACTTAATCTACGGTACATTGTCTCAGTCCACCCAGCTGTAAAAATGGGTACTGGCCTTGGCTGTGGAAGTAAATGTGAAGCGCTTTGAGCATCTGCAAGATGGAAAAGCACTATAGAAATACACACCATTTAATGTTATTGAATCCAAAAAAGAAATACTGAAAAATATATTTTCATCAATATGAAAAACATGTTTGGTCTGAAGCAGAAGATGACATTAAAATCAACTTTAGCTTCAGGCTCATCAACAAACAGCTGTGTGTGTCCAAGTAACCACAGGTCTTTATGGAACATATCTTGTTTGATTTAAAAGGAATTTGTAAGGAATTTTTAGGAAGTGGGTCCACAAAAAGAAAGAAAGAAAGAGAATCACCGAGGTCTGCCTATCAAAGACTTCCTGTCAGGCAAAGGAAAGGGAAGCATTTAACCACTTCATTGTCAAATTCCAATGGGAACATTTTGCTCCTGCTGGAAAATATTTGAATGTTTTCTGCTGTTAGTCACAAAGGAGACGTAAACACAGAAATATCCTGATACGCTGGACAAGCAGTAACGGGTGGAAATGATGAAGTACAAAAAGAACAGCTCAAAGGGTTCAAAGTTATTTCTAATCTATGAGTGTGGAATGATTTCAGAGGTTATGGGAAATATGTTGGCGGATCCATCGAAATAAACAAATAATAAAAATAAAACAATTAAGGTGTAGTTTTTTAAACTCATAATGTCGATGTTTATGAAACCTCAGAGACCCACGTATTGTTCATTTGACAGTTAATGTGTGTTTCAGGTTTATTTTCTTCAACTTACTGTCAGTCAGTAACTCATTAAAACAATAATCTGCAGATTAAGCACATAAATCTGTTTTCAATTTAACACGTAAAATGTGTCAAACTTTTCCAGTGTTGTTTGCAACATTTATTGTTTGCCACTTTTATTACTTTAAATATACAACGTGCATGCCGATTAAACCCCCAAACAACTTTAACAGGAGAGAAGGCAGGAACGCTGACATTTTCTCTGTAAATATTGGTGTTCATCAGGGATGTGTTCTGGTTCCTCCACTGTTCAGTGTTTGCATGGACTGGGTGCTGTGTAGGGTTGTGGAAACCATCAGCTTAGGTGCTTTTTTGTTGGCGAGGAAAGGTTAACTGACCTTGACTTTGTGGACGATGCTGTGATCTTTGCAGAGTCAATGGATACCCTGATTGCTGCACTTTATCCATAAATAATAGCAGGATAGTTTGTACTTTGCTGGTTGAAGAATTGTGGAATTTTGTGGATGTTTGACATCAACTCTCCATCACATTAAACTGTGAAACCTAAATAAAAACCACTTTCGCACAATAAGACCCCTTTAAATATTTGAAGGCTACAATGAAAGAACAGGCATAGTCACTGTGACTATGCCTGTTCTTTCATTGTAGCCTTCATTTCCTTTAAGCGTACATTGTATCATTTTCATTCTCAGTCTACCTAATGTGATTTTCTATTGTTTGAAGCAAGCTTCTTTGCACCACTCTGCTGGTTAGTTTCGTCAATAACTGACCAGCATCTATTTGCCTATAAGCTACGAGCACTTCTTCATGCTATTTTTGATTTATCTGCAAACTGGGAAGTCAAATCTTTGAAATGTGGCGTCTACAGTCAGGTCTGCAACTATTTGGACAGTCACACACTTTTGTAATTTTGCCTCTGTACACCACCATAGTGGAATTGAAATTAAATCATCAAGATGTGCTTGTTATGTTGACTTTTAGCTTTAATTTAAGGGGTTGAACAAAAATATCACATTAACCATTTAAGAATTAGCGTCATTTTTATAGACAGTACCTCCATTTTCAGAGGTCATAAGTAATTGGACAAACAATATAAGGATTATTTTTAATGCAAATCTTCACTTTTAGAACCAGTTTTCTTGAGACAAGTCAGGGGATGGATACATGAACATTTCCAAGTCACTGACTATGTCTTGGACTTAATTCACATCAATTATTAAGAAATGCAAACTTTAAGGTGCTGCATGGTAAGTCTGTCTGGAGTAGGCAGTTCTCAAAAAGTAATGCTTGAAGGAGATGAGTGAGGGAAGCCACCAAGACACCCAAGACAACTCTGAAGAAGTTACGGGTTTCTGTGACTGAAGAAACTGTTTATGGTGCAACTTTTGTCTGTTGCATCATCAGTTATACAGCTTCTTGGTGGAGTGAAACAGAGAAGATTTTCTTAAAATTAAGATGTGAAATTTCAGCTACAGTTTGTCAGAAGGCACATGGGAAAATCCAGCCAGGATTTCATCAAATTTTTTGTATGGAAATCTGGTACAACTTCATTATGCATGTAGTGATGCAATAAACAAAAGCTGCACTATGCACAGTTTTCCAATCACAGCCACAGAAGCCTGTCAGATACTCTGTCAGAGTTGTCTGAGTGTCTTGGTGGCTTCCCTCACTCGTCTTCTTGCATGGTCGCTCAGTTTTAATGTTTTTGATTTGCAGTACCATACTGTTTGTATTTCTCTGTGATTGATGTAAATGAAGTCCAAAACATATTCAGTTTGTGTACCTGTTCCCTGACTTATCTATAGACACCTGGCTGTAAAAGTGATAATTTGTGCTAAAAAAAAAAATCCCTGTATTTAGTTTGTCCAAGTACATATGGGCCCTGAAAATGTGGGGACTGTGTATATGATTGGTCATAAGTCCTAAATAGTTAAAACAATATTTTTTGTTTTAATCCCCTTAAATTAAACCATATAATCTACACTACAAATATCTTGATTGTTTCATTTCAACTCCATTGTGATGCTGTAGAGACAAAATTACAAAAAGTGTTGTCACTGTCCAAATACTTGTTGACCTGACTGTACATCCTCTGTGTGTCCAAGCTTGATTCGACATGGAAGTTCTAAAAACTCATTATACCACTGATTCACATGCTCCATGCATGGAGGAACACACACATCCACATGCTCCCAGGCGTACACGTACATGAGACAGAACTGTGTATTTGACATGCTGCTACATGCACAGGCATGTTAAAAAACCGTGTGTTACGTTTGCTGATTGTTTTGTTTAAAGAGTTGTACATCCTCTCCTCTGTTCCTCTCTCCCTCGCAGTCCCCGCTGCAGTTGGCGAGGTAACAGTCAGTAATAACGGCCGTATGGACTTCCTCAGTGTGTCGTGGCGCCCTGCTCCGGGGGACGTGGACAGTTACCTGGTCACTCTGAGGGACAGGGAGCGGACAGTGCACACACTGGCCGTGTCCAAGTCCAGCCCCGAGTGCGTTTTCGGCTCTCTGGTGTCCGGACGCCTCTACAACATCTCCATCACCTCTCGCAGCGGCAACTACGAAAATCACACCATGGTCCAGGAGCGAACACGTCAGTACACATCGTGTTTTACTTCAGCTCTGTGGCACTGCTGTGAAAGTTGTTTCTGTTCCTTCTCCACACTTCAGAGGGAAATAATCGATCAGTCATAGGGCACTGACGGAGTGCATACCTCCACCAAGGACTAACCATCCTGGAATTCTCCATTGGAGTTAACACCATGTTTTAGAACTGAAAAACAGATTAAGCAGATTTCGATTTTTTTTTTTTTTTAAGATTCATGTGTTTAGAAATGACACAGGCACAAGAAGTCAGACAAACAGTATCCTGCAAGTTTTCAGGTAGACAAACAAACAATCAATGATGACTTGACCAAGGTCATTGACAGTGTTTGGTGGATTTGGCGACTGGCGCACACATCGGTCACAATCACAGATGTTCTGTGCGGTTCATATCAGGTCATGTTGATGGCCGCAGTAACACCCCCACATTGTTGTTTTAAAGTAACTTTGGCTCACCCTGGTTGTATGTGGCATAGTGGTGATATCGATGATGTAACATTCAGCTGCCTGATTTCTTTGGACAAAAATCAGTTCTGATCTGAACCCCAGACACTATCTAACTTTGGCCACAATGAGAATCAAAATGTCTCAAACTTGTCTGAGGTCTTACAGATTTAATCTTGTGTACCAAATTTCACCTTGATACACTTTGCCAAGATATCGCATACACACGGTTTCAGAGACTCTGCCCTTGCTGGCCACAATTATAACGGAAATGCAGCAAATGTCAAACTTGACCAAGGTCTTAGTGAGGTGACCTTGTTTACCAAGTTACACAAAGACTTTGCCATGATATCTCATACAAATCAACCACACAGACACACACACACATGGAGTCAAGCAGTTCCTAGGCAGGGTTAGGGTTTGGGTTAGGGTAAGGGCAGATAAGTCAGTAGTCACTGGAAGATAACCCTGTTTGACTGTCTTGTTTTCTCAGAGCCATCTAGGGTTCAGAACCCGACTGCGACCCATGCCGCCAGGGACGACTACCTGAAGGTGTACTGGCGCCACGCTGCCGGTGACTTTGACTTCTATCAGGTGGTCATCAAACACAACAACATCTTCCACCAGAATAAAACAGTGCCCAAAACGCAGAACGAGTGTGTGTTCAACGGCCTGGTGCCTGGACGGCTCTACACGGTGGTTGTGAGTACCTGGAGCGGCAACTACGAGACAAGTGCCTCCACTGATGGCAGAACTTGTGAGTGGCCTTTGACCCCTCTGACAATAGCTGCTTATATAAAGTTTGGCCAAAGGGTGGCAGCATTCTTATCCTAGTCATAAAATCCTCTGTATGTTTCCTTCTTTCGATGGCTCTGTCAGGAGTGGAACAAAACAGCTTGTCCTGACAGAGTAGGTCATATGATGTGAAAATACATGCAGGCACATTTGGAATTTTTTTCCCTCATCATTGTGATCCATCTTTCATTGTTGTTGTTGTCTTGTGCACATCCACAGAATAAATAATGTACACCTGCCCTGCATGTTTTCATATCTACTTGCTCTACCCACACCTGATTATTTAACTTTTGGTGTTTCCAAGATCTTGATTTGGTGTACACACCTGACCAAGATAATGAGCCGTAAGCAGAGCAGGCAGATTTAGAAAATATGCAGGGCAGGTGCTCTCCAGGATTGGGCACCCCTGATGTAAATAAAGTGGCATCATTGGTTGATCTGTATTGACTGGACAGCATCCCAGCAGTGATGTGGATTGGTCAGTCAGGACATGAGACAGGTGTGGCTGTCAAAGTGACAAAGTTAGAAGTTTACAGATTTTGCTCTGTGCTCCACATCAATGCAGGGCTTTTGGCCTTTTTAACAAAGCATATGGGCTGTCTCATGAGTATTTCTGTCATGGTACTGGCACTGCTGCTGGGCGGTCTTGCTCTCTCTTTTATTTTTGAGTGTGTATCTCTCTGGGTCCTCGGCCTTTGAGATTGAGAGACACCTGAAAAAAGCTTATGGAGTCATGAGGTTGCTGGACAGAGGTGTTTGGCGATGTCGATATCTTTGCAGGAGAACGAAGGACCAAGTTTTTAGGGTCCTGGTGCTTCCTGTCTTACTATACGCTAGCCAGTGACCTAAGGCGACAACTGGATGTCTTTGGTACTTGGTCTCTTCTGAGGATCTTTGTGCACCACTGGAACGACTTTGTGAAAGGTTACTTAGAAAGACTCAGATGAGGAGTATCACTTGCATTTTGAGGGAGCGTCAGCTTTGACATTTTGGCCATGTGGTGCGTTTTTCTGGGCATGATCCTGCACCCAAGTGCCTCAGTGTTGAGGGCCCCAGTGGCTGGAGAAGGCCACGGGGACGCCCACGTTTCACCTGGCTGTGGCAGGGAGATGGTTACTTTCGCAGGGTGTGGATGGATCTGTTGTCTGCCTGGGTGGTTGCCATCCAGGACCAGGGGCAGTTCTGTTTTGTGGTGGATGCGGAGATGTGCGGCACCAGCACATGCTCCCAGATTACTTGTATCACTGTGGTTCCTGATCTTCTGTTAGCACTCACATGAGTGCCATTTTAATTTAATTTAAATTTAATATCTGTCTTGCTCCATATCCAGTTTTCCCAGTGTGTTTGTTTTCCTGTGTCTGTTTGTATGTACGTGTGGTTTTCAGGGATTTGAGTTTTCTCCTTCAGTGGCCATGCACTGCACCTCATTTTGTGTTCCTGTCATAGTGCATCTGAGGCTTATCTGTAATCACACACCTGGCTCCACTTTTGGTTTTCACTCTTCACTTTATGTAGTCTGGGTTCAACACTCTGTCAGTTCGTTGATTGTTGTTCCCACTGCTTCATCGTGTTATCCTCTCATTCAATTTCTGCTGTCAGTTCTCCACCGTCACTCTCTTGTTTATTATCCCACAGTCTGTCCATGTTTGCATTTGAGTTCAGTTTGTCCATTAATTAATGACAATTTCAGCCCTTTAGGGTGTCCAGGGATCAAGAATGAGTGTAGTATCATTTCATCTTGTTTGAGGAGTTACAGAAGTAACCTGAACTCCCTTCATAGCAGTAATAGAAATTATTGGTAGCACTCATATTAGTGTTGTTGTTGGATTTGGGCGGCGGGGGGGGTGTTTGTTGTTTTGTTTTTTTGACCCTGCCATAGTGGGTCAAAAATTGACAATACTCCAGTCGGCTTGGTTTACTTTTGTCCAGAGACTTATTTCCTAAGCAAAAACTAAATCCATGAAAGCAAACCAGTGGTAGAGCACCTCCCCAGTTTCTTGTCAGACCAAAGAACAATATTCATTTCAACTGAATGAATTTTAACCAGTTTTTTTGACCAGAAAAGTTTACCTCTATAGATCTTGATAATGGCAGGAATCATAAATCCAGATCCTTAACAAAGTCATCCCAGTTGTTTTTGGTATCTTGCAGACATGTAGACTAACAACAGATCCTGTCCTGTCTGTTCTGCAGTCCCTGCAGCAGTCCGGTCCTTAGTTCTGGCTGGACAGGGCACGGAGGACCTGCGGGTTTTGTGGTCGGGAGCTCCGGGTGATGTAGACCACTACGAGGTGCAGCTGCTGTTCAACGACATGAAGGTGTTCCCACCGATCACACTGGGGAGCGGCGTGGTGGAGTGCGTACTGTCCTCACTCACCCCCGGACGGCTCTATAAGATCCTGGTTTCCACCTTCAGCGGTCCGAATCAGCGCGCCCAGTTTATCGAGGGCCGCACGGGTCAGACACACTGCAGTGGAGAATGAAATGTCATTACAAATACAGAAAACTCCAAACTGAAGTCTGCCTTTGTTTTTCAGTTCCCAGCAAAGTGAAAAACATTCACGTGAACAACAACGGTGACAGCAGCAGTCTGAAGGTGAGCTGGACGCCGGGTCAGGGCGACGTGGACGGCTTCACTGTGTTTCTGTACAGACTGAGCCGACAACTCGACGTGCGGCACGTCCTCAAGCATCAGAATGAGGTGACCTTTGGCTCCCTGCAGCCCGGCCAGCTCTACAGCATCATGGTCCAGACCATCAGCGGAGAGCTGGTCAACAACAGCACCTCCAGCGGACGCACAGGTCAGCAAACACCTCTCACACCCAGACAACACAAAGGAAACAAGAGAGATTACTTCAAGGAGCTGTTAAGGGGCTTTCTCACCTGTGGTTTTTCAAATGCGGTAAATTTGCAGCCTGATTTTCAGCATCTGTTTCACGTGTTTGTTGAAACACGCAAGTTTTATGTTGATTTGAGAGTATTTTGAGACTGTTGTGCTACTGTCGCACAAGTATTTTGCAACAAAATGTCCCAAATTGACAGAAAAAACACAAATAGACTGCAGAATTGCCGCGCTATAAGCGCGACATTTATGAGGTAAAAAGAGCAATTAAAAATGAGTAATTTGCGACTTGTGGCTGTTGTGCTACTGTCATGCACCAGTAGTGAGGAATATATGCGGCATAGTGGCGACTGCAAGTGCGGCTAGTGTATAAGCCCCTGGTTCCAGAGCCGAGCTCTCAGTTCCATACCATCAACTCAGCAAACAGCATCATCTCTGACACCAGAAGACATGTTGAAAATAGGCGCTGAGACTCCTGTC
>OMMV01177666.1:0-14908 GCA_900302635.1 Chatrabus melanurus | reverse complement strand
CCCCGCCAGCAGAATTACAAGCCAAGCTCTCCACACCAGAGCCAACGGGGCAACTCATACCACCCAGAGGGGTCCTAGACAGCTCTGCAGCACAAAACACCAAACGATCCCAGGCAAACACTGGGCAACAGCAGAATCACCAAACACCACCCCATCAAGGGGCCACACCTGCACTGTGAGCTACTACTCAGGGGGGGTTGGGGGGGTTGGACCAGGGGGGGCACCCAAAGATCATGGCCAGAGACTCCCTGGTCATGGGTAGCAGTAGGACCCCCCTTCTCGCACCCACCTACCATTCTCCTCCGAGCCCCCAGTGACCATTCCCCCTCCCCTGCATTATGTACTGAATGAAGTTATGTTGGATATTTGGACCATGGAATCAATCGAGTACAGGCATACAGGGGAATGGGGGTGGAGCCATAGCGAGCAGACCATCCCCATGTTCCCTGGTCCCCCCATGCCCACAACCCAAGGATTACCTGGTGAGGAGTGATGTGTGAGTGCAAATGTTATGGAGTGTATGCGACGAGTGTTGCAATTAAAATTGGGATGCAGGTGGAGGCAAGGCATCCCAATGTAGAGAGGCAGCAGGACGAGCAACCGTTTGGTACCCCGGGTCTCCAACATGCCCAAGCCCCACCCACACCCCAATCCTTACATATCTAACATGGAATTAAACAGCAAGAGACAGCAGCCAGGGGACTAGCCAAGTACCCCCACCCCACCTTGCACCACGCAAGCATATGAATGTGATGTGGACATTTCTGAAACACCTCGCAGTTTTTAGACATCTATAACTTACTATATTGACTATCCTGGAATCAATTTTCAAAATGTAATAAAGGTTTAACTATGAGCAAACCAAAAAGGGCTGCTATCTATATTTTGAATGATAAAAAAAAAAAAATGATGTGAAAGGTTACACAACCAAAACATCCCCACAGGCACAGAAAATTTACCAAAATATATTGCAGGTATAAGCCTTTGTTCATTGTTCCACTTTTAAAAAACTATTTCTCTTACAGGGCAATCACGTTGTCTTTTTCCATTACTTTTGTTTTCTCTGGCTTTACAGTATGTTGCCTGAAGGAAAGAGAAGGATGAAGATCATGCCTGTACACATGAGATGCATTAAAGCACTGTACAAAATGCAGGAAATTACCTACAGATGTTGAGGTAGACGAAGTCGGTGGAGTGAAAGTGTGCACCCACAAAGGAAATTACTCCACTTCATCACAAAAATACCTGCTGTAGTGCAGGAAGCTTTAGAGGCTGCTGATATAAAAGTTCAAGTGGTATATTTTTCTTTTTAACTGTCATCATCCTATTAGAAGCATGCCCCCCCCAGGAACATTCAAATAAATGTTTCAAATTGAGGACTGGGCACACCAGATGACAAAAAAATGTGCCACTAAATTAGACGGACTGGAAATAAATCATAGGCCATGCCAAGGATGAAAAATGTTTTCAGGTTCTGACTTTAAGGGGAACATTTCTCTGTGATCCTGAAAACTCACTTCATATCCTTAGTGTATAAGTCTGTCAAATGAAGGCAAACCACACAAATACACATATAGGAACAGGGAGGACAATATTTTCCCATTTCATCACATGCAGAAGCTTTGTTGTTAGTCCACACTGTGAAAAGTTCCTATGCCTCTAAACCGATCAGCATTAACATTGCGACCACCTGGATAATATTGTGTACATCCCCCTTTTGCCACCAAAACAGCCCTGACCCATCAAGGCATAGACTCCACTGGACCTCTGAAGGTGTGCTGGGGTGTCTGGCACCAAGATGTCAGCAGAAAATCCTTTAAATCCTGCAAGTTGCGACATGGGGCCTCCATGGATCACACTTGTTTGTCCAGCACATCCCACATTACCCTATCGCCGGTTCAACAGTTTTCCTTCCTTTGACCACTTTTGGTAGGTACTGGCCAGTACAGACCGGGAACAACCCACAAGACCTGCAGTTTTGGAGATGTTCTGGCCCAGTCATCCAGCCATTACATTTGGCCCTTGGCAAAGTCACTCAATTCTTTGTGCGTCCCCATTTTTCCTGCTTCCAACACGTCAGATTCGAGGAGAACATGTTTACTTGCTGCCTAATATATCCCACCCACTGACATGTGCCATTGTAATGAGACAATCGACGTTATTCACGTTACCTGTCATTGGTCACAATGTTATGGCTGATCAGTGTATATTTACCTGCTGCACCTGTATGGTTCAATACATCAGACCTGCTGAAATATCTTGTAGTTTTACTACAGGACAGATAAAATGGCATCATCATGTCACTTTCTGAAGTGTTCTGTTAAAAAAAAAAATAATAATCTGCCTGGCAACATTTCACAACTTCCGCTCAACATCTGCAATTTTTCCATGCAACACCTGTTCAATTTTTGAATCTCCCTTTGAGAACATTTCTAACAAATTGATGTTTGCCAACATCAGCTAAACGTCATATCAGTGCTGTTAGTTTGAAGGTTTTACAGTGAAGAGCTGCATTAATTAAAATGCCTGAACTATTATCACTCACTGCAGCACATAAATGGTGCCAGGGATCCCAGTGAGTGTTAATAGCAGTTTCCAGTCATAGTGAGATATTAATATAAATGGTTAGGTTCAACGGTTTGAATCATCTATGGACAACAGCAGAATGCATTCCTTTTCTTAGGGGTGGCCCATGGCATAGGCAATATAGATGTCACCTTAGTGTCAGTTCTTTCTCGGTGTGCCCTCTCTGCTGCTTGCAGCAGCTGTAAAGCTGAATCTACAGCTGAGGTGCGCAGCTCATGCATGCATTGTAGAAGCTGTAACCTGTTAACAAGATCACAAAATGAAAATCACGATGCAGAATCATGTACACACTGAGCAGGTCCCTGCTTGACTCGCAGGATGAGCGAGGTGCAGAGGCGCTGTCTGGATCCAAAGCTTGCAAGAGTTTATGTTCTGTGCAGAAAATTTGAGTTCCGATGTTTGAGGTCTTGCATGAGTGAAGCTTCTCACTGTTGGAAAAACCAAATTTATACTTCATGTGGCTTTGAGGGCGTTCACTATTTTGGGTTGATTAAAGGTCATTTGTTTGTTTGTGAGTTTAAAAATGATTTATGTTGTAAATGAACAAACACCAGCTTTTAGAGACAAATTCATCTTTGTGCTTCAATTTAATACAATTTGAATTATTTATACAGTGTCAAATCACAACAAGGTGCTTCACATGAATAAGATCTAACCTTGCAACAGTGGTCAGGAAAAACTCCTTCAGGCATTTTGATTACAGGAAGAAATCTCAAGCAGACCCGACTGCTTTGGCCATACTAACAATAACAAATAAAACAAAGCACAACAAAAAATTGTTCCACATGGAAAGACAGAAATGTTGCAGCTCAGCAACCACACACATATAGAGTCCAGTGGTCCCAACGGCCGATGGCTCAAAAGACATCCAAAGAGAAAAGAGCAAAGTCTCAGTAAATGGACTGCCATTGGTGAGTTGCTGATCAATGCCAGATCAGTCATTGAAGGAACATTTCTCAGATTTCCATAAATCCTCAGCACGCTCTGGATTTCCTCAGTTGCACTGTAGATCTCATATGTCCCAGTCCTGGAAAGAACTCGGAGGATCAGATGGATGACCAATGGATGGTCAGAAGGATCGATGAAGCTCCAAAATGTGACGACAATGTTCACCACAGGAATCCCCAGGTCCCTCTCACCGATGGCAGCAGCTTGACCTTGGACAGAGAACAAAGCAGAAATCAATCAGCCAGAATAAACAGTTCACTGTAACACCATCTTTCAACAGTAATCTAACAGAAAAAATGCTAACGTGTTTGCCGGCAACAGAGTCCGATGCTTTGATAATGTTCCCCAGAATTTGGATGTGATGAGAGTGAGCCCTCCTTCACCCGTAATGGAAGTTGGATGGAAAGACAATGATTCAATACAACTAAGTCTATGTTAATTATAAGATACACTGCATGCACAAGTATTAGGCAAGTGGGTTTTCTGACCTTATGATCATGTCTATGCATATTTTCTAACTCCAAGCTAATATAAACCTGAATGCTTATTGGATTTGACCATTCTCAGGTGATATGTATTTGTGTAATGAGGGAGGGTGTGGCCGAACGTGATTAACACCCAATATCAAGGTGTGCATAATTATTAGGCAGCTTCTTTACCTCAGGCAAAATGGGCCAAAAAAAGAGATTAAATAGACACTGAAAAGTCAAAAAATTGTAAAATGCCTTTTAGAGGGATGCAACACTATAGAAATAGCTAAGCTATTGAGGCATGATCGTTAAATACTTAATTTGTGTCTGTTTCCTTGACACGACAGCGCTGTCCACCTACTGAACAGTGGTTAAAAGGAAAGGACAGGTGCTACACTTGATATCGTTGTCTGAAGTACAGCATGCCCATGCCTAACAAACACAATAAATCCAACCCTTTTTCGCCCAGTACCTGCCTATGCATCTTTTTTTATTTATTTTATTTGTTTGCATTAACTTTATATCTTCCATTACTTAAATAGCAAAGTGCACTCAGATTTGCAAAAACAAATCATTTTTGTATCTGCCGTCAAAACAGAGTAACACGTCATCTGGAAAACACATGCACCATGGCAGGTGTGTTTTCATCTCAAAAGTCAGCATATCTAAAGCTAGATCAAAGAGAAAGCATTTAAAGAAATGTCCACTTCAGTCCAGATCACCTTCTCTCTCTTTGCCACCATTTAGCCACACGTATCCAGTCCAAATGACATCCTGGTGAGGTGGATAAGTGAGTCAATGTCTCACTCGCTCCTGATGTACAGCTTGATGTCATCCATGTTCATAAGGTGGCTGATGGTTACTCCACTCCTGAATCGATACCTGTATCCACTCTTTGTGATGAGCTGGCTGAGGGTGTTGAGGCCTATGCTGAACAGCAGTGGAGACAGTGCATCACCTTGGTATATTCCACACTTGATGATGACTTGTGTTGTTTGCCTTGGAGTTAGCCTCCGGTGATGTCTTCCACAGTCCCACTGAGTTCCTGATGAAGGTTATCAGTGCACTGTTAGCCTTTTATAGTGCCAAGCACTCCAGTATCCATGTATGGGGCATTGAGTCGTAGGCTTTCTTGTCATCAATCCAGGCCGTGCTCAGGTTGGTCTGCCTGATCTTAGAATCCTGATGTACTGCTCTATCAAGCAGTAGCTGGTGCTTTGACCCTCTGGTATTGTTTCCAATGTTCTTCTGAGCTGTGCTCATGTGTTGACTCATGTGCCTACTCAACGTGGTTGCTATGATGCTTGAGAGGAGCTTCCATGTTGTGGACAGGCAGGTAATCAGCCAGTAGTTTAAGGGTGGCGTACCCTTGTGGGGATCCTTCATGATGAGCATTGTTCTGCCCTGTGCTAGTCAGTAGCCTCTGGACCTCTAGCTTTGATAATAGCTTCCTTCTACTGATAGAGCACTGAGCTACCAGGTGCTTCTTGGTCAGTGTGGATGTTGGTCTTCTGCTCATCCATAGTTCCATGTATGTCTTGTTCAATTAGCACATTTCTCATCAGTATGCCCTGGTTCCCCACCGTCTGACATGGACCGTGCTAACCCGGGCAACGTCCAAGCCGCTATGGCTTTCACTGTATGTCTTCTCCGAGGTAGGCTTGGGTGGCATTGGGGGTCTAGCCTGGGGACCCTTCCTGGATGTTTGTCCTGACCAGGATTCAAATCCCCAATCTGTTGTTTCAGAGATTTAAATTCTGCCACTACACTATCCACATACATATTTAATAAACATTTTATACATTTTAATTCCTTTGATGACATTACGATGTGTGTCATTTTGTAATGCCTCATTACTGAACAATGCATAAAAGCAAATAAACTGATAACTGCTGGGATGCATCATTGTACCCCATCCCCAGAAGAACAAGCATAATAATATTGTGCAGAGTTCCATAAAATACCTATAGACAATATGGCATACAGGTCACTTGTCTGTGATCATGAGTTTTGTTTTTTCGCAAACATCTGCTTGATGGGTCATTAAGAATCCCAAAGGCTTTCTGCATGCACAGCTGGCATGTTGTCATGCTTTATTTGTTTTGTTTGCTTAATGTATTGCACTGCCTGCTGACAAAGTGGAAATGTGAACAGACTTTGATTCTCTGCACTGTAGCAGATTTATTCATGTTGGATATCCACTGTAACGTCTTTCTTTTTTGGTTTGTGGAGCAGCGGCATTAATGATGGACGCTATAGACTCCTTCTGGTAGGCTAAATACTGATGTATGGGGATGGACTTACGATCACCAGGTGACTGTTATAATTTCAAATTCAGACTTACTCATTTTAATTTTGAATCTTCAGATCTATTCATGACAATAGATGTGTTTTGTGGGTACTCGGGTCAGTTGAATTCTTGGAACATTCACATTCATGCTACAAACATGCATGCTAGGAGCTGCATGTTCCTCCATCCACCACTTCACCTGAGACCCAATTGTCAATCACACAGGCAGACTAACAGTCCATCCATATCTTCCTAAATTAGCCATCTATCTGCCACCTCCAGGTGACACTTTAGTGTCCCCTTGGCCTTGACCAGTCACTGGGGTCCTCAGCACTGAGGCACCTATGTGGTGAATCCAACTCAGCTAAATGCACCACAGGACCAATGTGCCACAGCTGACATTCCCTTACAATGCAAGTGGTACCCCTCTTTTGACTCTCCTTAAGTAACTACTTATTTGATACAAAGTCATCCCAGTGGCACCCCCAAGATTCTCTGACCTAAAACATCTAGTCTTCATCTTAGGTCACTGGTTAGCGTCCAAGTCTCACAACCACACAGTTAAACTGCAAGCAACAGGTCTCTAAAGATGTGTATCTTTCTCAAGTCAAGTCAAGTCTGCGAGCATGCGCTGATGCCGGGCTTTGCCGCATCCACAACACCACGGAACCACCCTGGGTCCTGGATGGCAACCACCCAGGCAGACAACCATTCCATCCCCACATCTCTAAAATAACCATCTATCTGCCACAACCAGGTGAAGCATGGGCGTCCGCTTGGCGTCCAGCCACTCGGGTCCTCAACACTCAGGAACCTATGTGCTGGATTATGCACACAGAAACGTGCCACATGGCCAAAATGCCGAAGCTGACGCTCCCTCACTATGCAAGTGATACTCCTCATCTTAGTCTCCCTAAGTAACCACTCATTTGACACAAAGTCATGCCAGTGGTACCCAAGGATCCTCTGATGAGACCTAGTATCAAAGACATCCAGTCGTCACCTAATTAATTGGAGCATCTCAAAAATTAAAGGATGTTGTCAATGGCACTGTTGTGTTTGTAACATGAGTGGGACAACTGCTTTTCTTTGACCTTCCTTGCAGGACAGGGCATTTTGTTTTTTTCTTTTTACAAGGAGGTGCTTTCAGCTAGTGCAAGCATAGGAACCAAAGAGGGTGTGCTGCAGTGCTACCAAGAGATGAGATTCAAATCACAAACATCATAGAAGACAACCAACTCATTCTGATTCAGAACTGTTGCAAGAAGGAGAAGAAGGTGTGCAAAGGCTGCTCCCATATTGAGGTGCTTTGTAAATTCTTAGAAAATCAATCAGTCGTGTAGCCAAGTGGGCAGAAGAGATTCAAAAGACTAAATGAGAGCCGTACCAGTTTATAGTGTTCTGAAGTGAAGGACTGGCTTCTCTTCTGCTCCTGCAGTGGGAACAGGACATCCACACTTTTTTTTTTCCAGAGGTTTTTTCTTCTTCTTTTAAGTCTGTTTAAAGCAGTACAATTTTGAAATTGTTACACATAACTTGTAATTAACTTTTAGTTTTTACGATGCTTTTTTGTTTTTGTTTTCAAATGGACTCTCATGGCTGTCATGGGTCATGTTTTTGTCATTTGATTCTGATCTCTGTGTTATTCTAGTTTTGGCATTATCTCCTGCGTATTATTATTATTATTATCCTCGTGTATTCATTGTTCTCCAGTGATTTTCCTGCGTGTCAGTTCTCTTAATGTTCTCTGGTGTTATTCTCCCTCATGTTAGATATTCTCTGTATAAACTCCTTTCACTGGAGCAACTGATAATCATTCTGAGAAACATGCTTCACTCATTGCGAACTACCCAAGAGAGCATAGTGAGATGTTTAGAGCTACTGACTGGCCAGCAGTCAACTCGCTCCTTCCACGTCGAGCCTCACTTACCGTCTATCGAACGGTATGATATCCGGTCCCTCTTGTCCCTCTGCCAGATGACTTTCAGCCTACAGCCCAGCTCCTATCTGACAGATGCTTCCCAGGTAGCATTTATAATAACACACCAGATGGGCCGAGCCAGGGAGTGGGCAGTGACAGAGTGGGTCCAGCAGTCCACCATCTGCTGTTTGGCACACTCCTTTTCAGAGGCTATAAGGAGGGTTTTCAAGTGTGGTGCACCTGGCTGAGAGGCAGTTCATGGCCTGCTGTCACTGCACCAAGGTTCCAGAAAAGCCATTAAGTTCCAGGCCTTGGCAATGGACAGTGGCTAGAACACCTCAGCTCTCTGTGATACCTTCTCTTGGACCAGCTGAAGGACCACCTCGCCCCACTTGACCTTCCGACTAACCTGGATGACCTGGGAGTGTTGGCCACAAAGACTGATCAGCATCTGCACAAGCAGAAACTGGAGCATCTATGCTCAACTCCTGACCAATGGTGATGCTCACAAGTAACAGGATCATCACCATCTCCACTTGTTGTTCCGGCTAAACAGCCTTTGCCAGCTCCAGCACCTCCCGAGGAATCGATGTATCGGATGGCTAGGTCTATCCCCCGAGGAGCGCCAATGATGCCTCAGCAGAGGCCTCTGTATATATTGCGGCTCTGCTGGCCATTACATCATGGGATGTCCTGTTAAAAGGGCAGGCTCTTTATCGAGAGGAGGATGCTCAATGAGTCATACTTCTACAAAGTCCTCCATCTGTCATCCCATGGTTCCTGCAACTCTACACATGCCTTCTGGACAACTGGACCTCAGTGTGTTGATTGACTCTGGTGCTGATGAGAATTTTATCAATCACAACCTAGCTAATCAGCTTCAAGTTCCCCTCGAGCCCCTGGGGGAGCCCCTCAGGGTGACAGTTTTGTCAGGCTGGCTGCTGGCAGTTGTCACTCTTTGGACTGTTCCACTGCCACTAGCTATGCCAGGTAATCACTCTGAGTTTGTACAATTCCATGTAATCATTTTACCTATTAATCCTTTAGTTTGTGTAAAGTTTGATTCACAGAGTGGACCGCAGCAGCCGGCAGCAAACCCCCTGATGTCACGGCCGTTCCGGAGGAGTATATGGACTTACAGAAGGTATTTAGAAAGAGCAGAGCTACATCCCTCTCTCCCCATCACCCCTACAACTACTCCATAGACCTTCTGCCGGGAGCTATGCCTCCCAGGTGCCACTTGTACTCTCTGTGAGAGCTCGAGTTCCAGGCCATGAATAAGAACATCCTGGAGGGGTTGGGGTCATTGAGATCAAGAAAAGTCTGGGAAGAATTTATGGAATCCTGAGGTCATGAGCTTATGGAATCTTGAGGTCAGTGAAAGGAAATGTTTGGAGAAGACAATACCTTTAAGAAAGAATGTAAAAAGGCAACAACTAGATGTCTTTGTTAGTAGGTTTTTTGGAGGGTCCTTGGGTACAGCTGTAATGACTGTAAACTGAATTGATTAGTTATTTAGGGAGACTCAGGTGAAGAACTGAACCTTGCATCATGAGGGAATGTCAGCTACAACATTTAGGCCGTGTGGCAAGTTTCCCTGACCATGATCCAGCATGCAGTTGCTGGAAAAATGTAGGTTTTTCCAGGAACTGGAAAAACCAAGGGGATGCCCACATTTCACATGGCTGTGACAGCTATATGGCAACGTTTTAAAGGTGGGAATGGACTGGTTGTCTGCCTGGATTGTTGCCATCAAGGATGAACACTGACAGGCTAGAGATGACCACTACATTATGGGAAAAGGGCAAAAGCATGGGAGTAAATCATTAAATCCAAGAATTCACAAATAAGTGCAATCGTTGACCGAGAGCTGTGCTGTTTGTAGGAGGTTGGTGGAGCTATGACAGGCTAGAGATGTGCAATGCATGCTGGGAAGAGGACAAAGACATGAAAAAAAATCTTAAGCAAGTCCTAGAAATCATAAATATAGTCCAATTAATCGGGTGAGAGTTGTGCTGCTCGCATCGCAGGACTTTGGTGGAGCAATGAGGGACCCAATGCATGATGGGAAAAGGGGACAGCATGGTGGCTTAGTGGTTAGCACTGTTGCCTCATAGCTAGCAGGTCCCAGGTTCACTTCCGACCTGGTCGTTTCTGTGTGGAGTTTGCATGTTCTCCCCGTGTTTGCGTGGGTTCCCTCCGGGTGCTCCGGCTTCCTCCCACTTCCAAAGACATGCATGTTAGGTGAACTGGTGACTTTAAATTGACAGTAGTGAGTAAGAGTGTGAATGATGAATGTGTTTTGTATATATATGTCGGCCCTGCAATGGACTGGCAGCCTGTATGGGGTGTGCACCGCCTCTCGCCCAATGACTGCTGGGATAGGCTGCCCCCCAAGGAAAAAAGCTTTCAGGGTAAGAAAACTTACCCCAAAAATCCCTCGCAGGAGCTTGGCAGACCTTTGTGGTGCCACTGCTGTTCATAACAGTCCTGTTGTATCACCACAAAGGGTGATCCGGTATCACTACATCATGATTGGCTGGAGATTCACAATGCATGATGGAAAAAGGTCACTGGCAGTGTAGTCACTGTGACATCAACACAAAATGTGAAAAATACATGATGCAGCAACATTTTTCCCAAGAAAATTAAGCTGTACATTGCTTATCCTTAATGCATGCCCAGTGGCAAAGGATATGTAGGTCAGTGGAGGGTGTGCACAGTGGATGGCTCACCATACCTTGATGATGTGGTTCAGACAAACGCCTAGGCATGTCCGCTGTAAAATGAAGTGTGAGTCCATCCCCTCCAGTTTATTAACACAATGTCTCAAAAACAATCAATGCGGTTATCTTCTAATTCTCTGAATTAAAAGGCCATCTAATGAGGATAAACTAATTTAAATTTGGTTAACTTTGATAGACCAGATCAATAAACAGCTTGCTGTTGATGTTAGGCCTCTGATCGCCTTCATCATCATACTTCTCTTGAAAGGACATCACAGCCCAGACAAAATATGTTCTACAGAACTGAGATGACTTTGTTTTTTCCGGCTTCCTTTACAAACACCTACTCTGATTATACATGATTTGCATGTGATGTCATTACTCCCTGTGCATACAATATGTTTAGATGGCATTTGGACGGTCACTTTCCCCCACAGCATTATTGCTGCTGCAGGAACTCCAATTGTATTCATCATTTTGAGAGTTATTTTGAAGAATACAAAATGTCAGTGTTGTCAACAAATAGAAATGGCTTAGATCATAAAGCCTGGACTTGCTGGAATGTCCAGATCACTGTCGTGGAGCAGATGGTTATGCTGCACTGTAAATTTGAACATGTTGAATTTATTTCAAAAAGGTTTGGAAAGTGATTGCCTCACTTTCCCCAAGTAAACTTAGAAATGAAACAAATTAATTCATCCATGTACATTCATTTAATGTAGGTTTTTCTTTCAAGTTTACTTGGGGAAAGTGAGGCATTTTTCCAATTTTTTTTCAAATAAACTCAACATGGTCGCATTTTCAGTGTATTTGTCCATCCGATATGAAAACCATTGCTAAGGGGAGTGGTAACATGGCACCAATCTGTATGGTGAGCTGTCTGCTCTGCTGCCTATGAATAGTTCTATATGTCTATGTTTTGCTGTTTAGGGTTCTCCTCTGTGGCTTTATCATTGACAAGCTCTCCTGGACATAGAGTACGACTGTCTGTTGAATTTTCTCAGCAGTATGTGAGAAGAAAGGGGGCACATCATCCTCCATCTTTGTCAGCTTGTTTACACATCTATCCTGTGTGCTGCTCTTAAGAAAGACAGCCACAGAAGACATGGAAAACAGGGGCATATAGGGGAGTATAAAGGTCTATCTGGCATCTTCATGGGTGATGGAACCCAGTACTTTTCAATTTGACACAGCGTGGTCCAGGGTTCATCAGAGGTCGGCACTCACTTGAACGCAAGTAACGCTGGATTATGCCTGTTCTCCCTCATCTCCAGGTCCATTTCCAGTCTCACTGGTCATCATGTCTCCACAGATGTGAAGTGGTTTTATGAGACCTCCACAGATATGGAGTTGATCTGCATAACCTCCACCTGCTGGAAAAGGCATCGCAGGGGGCTTCTAAGCAGCATAACTATGTTATCCACCAAATCCTGACCCCCGCACGCACGCACGGACACATACACAAGCATGCACGCATGGACACACACAACCATGCACGCACAAGCTATCTCTAAGGAGAAGCTCGCCATACAACTACCATCCTGCAAACCAGCCTTTGATCAGAACCAAGGACAGCAGCTTCCTGAACACCAAAGTAATCAATGCAACCGACATAGAATTCCCCCAACAAACATCTGAAGTATTTTTTTTCCCAGCTTACACCAACAAGTCAAAACACAGATAGCTTATACAGTGTGTCGATAAGCACAGAACTTTAGCCTTCAAGAAAAGCACAGCAACTCATGAGTCTACTCAGTATGATCACACAATATTCATCATTTATCGCCACAGCGGCAAAGCTGCCAGACATTACCACAGCAGGTTACAGTAAGTGCACATTTTCCAATAAGCAATGAGCACCAAAACAAACTTTAGTTAAAAGCAGTCCACAGGAATGAGGGAGATGGGACACCTTGGATTCCCAAAAAGCATTCAAAGATCTACAGTGAACACTTTGTCAATAACATGTTCATACGATTTATTTATTTATTTTTCAAAAGAAGCAGATGATAGCTCCTGTTTCAGACTCAGTGGCAAAAATGACTGACATATGCCTAATTTCACATGAAATCAAACCAGGTTAAACACGTTCAACAAAAAATATTTGTCTAATTGTGAATGAAACTGAAAAGAGTGACACCTGATTGGTGGGGGCGGGGGTTCATGGGGCATAATGTCGCTAACATACAGAGAATAAATGACTGAAACTTACCGATACCATCGCATTTTTTCAGCAGAAAATTCAGTCTTTTTTGTTGCCATTAGGTAGGCCTTTACATGTCCAATGTCAGTGGCAGATATTCCCCTGATGTCTTTGTCCACCCCCATAGCTTTTTTGTACTGGCTGGAGCTAAACTGGTTATTTCTGCGAGCTATTTTTGGCACTGGCTGTAAACAATGAAATTTCAGCATAGTTAAGCCCTGAATCATGGAATGTCCCCTCCACAGGTCCAAATACCACAATCCTACAAAAGAAGCACCTTCAATGCCTTCTATAACAATCCATCCACACAAATCCCACGCAATGAAGCAACCTCTCTAAGTGTTTTCACTCACACTGTCGGCCCAGAACTACTACGTGTGCAGGGCATTATGGCTAGGTATGAAATCGAGAGGGAGCCGATTGAGTTCCTGACTCAGAAGTGCACACGTAATGTCCGCTGGGGCAGGCCCGGAAGCAGGGGAGGACTGTCTCTACCTAGATGATTTTGGTTAATGCTAGATCACTATCAGGCATTTAATGTGAACAAATTCTTCACTTCTCAGGATAACTGTTTGAGTACGGAAAATGTGGTCCAACTGATAGTGCCAATGTTCTCTCATAAAATCATCAACTATGCACATCAGTTTTAAATTTTTTAACATTGAGTCATTGTCCACCAAATCATTGCTGGTCAATGATCTGGTGTTAGATCATGGTTTAGATATATTGGATTTATGTGAGACATGGCTGAAGCCTGATGTCTGCATGCCATTAAATGCCAGCCTCTCTGCCTGTCTTTTATCATTTTTATGTTTCTTGAGATGCAAGGCCAGGCTGAGGTGGCTCTGATTTCAGTCTGAAATCAAAATTATGTTTTATATTCAGCCCATCTGAGTCTTTCGTTTTTGGTTCTTTTAAGCTGGATAAAATTGATAAAGTTCAAACAGGTTGTTTGTTTGTTTTTTGGCTACATACAAGGAGCAGTGGCCTTAGTGGGTACCAGGACTGTGCGATTAGCATGGGGACAGCTAGCTGGATTGATGCACATTTTCTCTGGACTAAGAACAGCATGCAGCCAGCGTAAGACAGAGGAAAATTTACAGTTTTTTTAAAAAATATATATTGATCTTGCAGTGTTACGAAGCAAGTATCATCAAATTTGAACAGCATAATACACCAATGTACATGTAACATGAACGTTTCTGCAGCAGAAATGTGGACGAGAATGATTGTAGTAGCTATTCAAGTTCCCGGGCATAGCTATGATTTAAGAATGTATTTTCTAGGACACACAGCCTTGATAGTTCTGTTGACACACTGTGCAAGAATAAACTAGCAATAATTTACAGTCAATGTGCATGTTAAAAGATGCCAACATAGCCCAATATAGGAATTTCACTTGTCTTCCTTCACTTGTATCGATAAAATCCAAAATGTCAGAGCTGTTGCGGACCCACTCACTAATTGACTCTATTAATTCTACACTTGTCCTGCTCATTACAGGGAAAAGTTACTTTTACCTGAAAACAAAAATGAAAAACTGATGGGTTGTTTCATCTACTCACTTGACCTCACACACAAATTCCTGCATGAATGGAAGTACTGAGATTTGTGACTTGCAGTGCTTTTTAAGGCCAGTGAAAAACTCTTGAATCTGCCCATGATTAAACACTTGTGGTCGTGTGCACTGTTGTGCACACTGTGAGCTTTCTTTTTCTGTTAAGCTGGAAATGTGTGATTAGTGTTTGGCCTTTTCAAGTTGAT
>OMMV01177650.1:0-14331 GCA_900302635.1 Chatrabus melanurus | reverse complement strand
ACACACACACACACACACACACACACACACACACACACACACACACACACACACACACACACACACACACACACACACACACACACACACACGTGCACATATGTCTGTCTAATGAGTCTGTGTGGCATGATCACAGCTGATTTGATCCATTCTGTGTGCGTAATGTACATAGTTCTCTGTGTGTTCCACCGGCAGAACGCAGTATAATTATTCACCAGTTTGCTTAAATACCATTGATGGAACTATAATTAAATGTCTGAAATAGCAGACTGTTTTTTTTTTTTTTAATTGCCAGCATGTGAACACGCTTAGTTATGTGGCAGAGTTTGTGCGTAACAGAGCACAAGGCGCATACCTGCAAGTGGCTGATTGAATTTGATTTTGTGCTTATTGTCATTAACACACACAAAATCCACATTTACATACTGCTGTCTACATCATGTTCTCATCACTCGCTCTCATTTGCGAAATTATTCTTAGTAAATAACCCACAAAATGTTCTCCACCCCAACTCGCAAAAGTTTGGAATGCCCACGAAGTTTAGCACTCATTATATGGGATCTTAGTAAATCAGGCCCTTTGTCTTGGGGACAAATTAGGGTCCTGCTGCTTCAGAGTGGGCTTTGGGAACTCTCCGGCCTTGGTGACTGGTCTTGCATTACCACTGACATACTAACACACACTCTTTCTCTGGGCTTCTGTTCCGCACCTCATTGTATCCTCAATTGTCTGGCCATTGCAAACAATGACTCATATATGATTGGTTAGTTGCTACATTTATTATTATTGCATGTTCTGTAAAACAAATGCTGTGCCTTCTGATTTGACTTGCTAGAATGGTGGATGGTCACGGCCCCAAGTCCCATCTGCTTGAGGTTTCTTCCTGTTACCAAAAAAAAATGCTGAGGAAGTTTTCCCTTACCACTGTCGCCAATGTGCTAGCTCATAGGGTTGGTATGTCTAGATCGTACTTGTGTATAGTGCCTCGAGGTGACATATGCTATGATTTGGCACTGTATAAATAAACTGAATTGAAGTGAACCGAATTGTGCGTTGTCACATCCACCACCTCATAGAACTGCTTTGGGTCCCAACTGACAATTATCCAAGCATCCATCCTTATTCTCCAAGTAACCATTTAACTACTGCAGCCAGGTGTTATGTGGGCATCCCATTGACCTGGTCCAGTCACTGGAGTCATCAGTAGGGAAGCATCTGTGTGCTGGATCATACTCAGGAAAACGTGCCACATCACTATCATGCTGCAGTTGATGTTCCCTCACGATGCGTAGAGTACGGTTTATCTGATTCTCCTTATGTAACCACTCATTTGACACAGCAACACCCAAGGACTCTCCAGAGAGACCTAGTACCAAAGACATCAAGTTGTAATCTTAGGTCACTGGTTAGTATACAGGTCTCACAGCCATACAGCAAGACCAGGACTCTGGACACTTGGATTAATGTCTCTCCGTAAAGCTATCAACATTGCTGTACACCATGACATATGGCTGTGTAGGCTCTTTACGGTCATCTTTTAACCTCATCAGATGACATTTTGGAGACATGAAAATCACGACCGAGGGAAGATCATTTTTCAACACGTTCAGGTTCTCACCACATACAGATACACTAATGACGCACTTCTAAACTAAACATAGTATAGAACGCAACACATTTCTATTTTAACCACTTTTAACACTGATGTAAGAGGGACAATCCATGCACTCACATAATTCTGCACGGGACATGGTTATTGAGTTGATCCCTTGATTAAATTGATTGCATAGTTTTAACAGTAGTTGAAACTATAAATAAACAGAGCAGACTGGTTCAACAGCTTGGTGGCCAGTGACCGTGGACTGGACTGACACCAGTTTCTTTAAACAGTGAAGAAAGTGAGGTCAGGAAAAAAATCTAGGCACGACTGAAGGGATGGCTGCAAAGTGTTTGTATGCAAAGGCCAAAGGCCCTGAGGCCACCAATGGCATGATCCGAAGGGCATTCTGGTGCACTCTAGGAGTCAAATCCTGTCTGGTTTCTGATCAACAGAAAGTTAGAAATTATACCAAAAGTGATAAATATGAAACACTGTTATTAGATTGATATTATTAGATCACAATGGTATTTGCATTGCAGTGTCACTGAACACACTGAAATGAAAAATGCCATAACGTCATATGAAGATAAAGTGCAATAATCAGAAATATAATCCAATAATATATATTATTCTGAAACAGGCGGGCAGTACGGTGGCTCAGTGGTTAGCACTCTTGCCTCACAGCAAGAAGGTCTGGGGTTCGATTCCCACCGTGCCCAGTTCCTTTCTGTGTGGAGTTTGCATGTTCTCCCCGTGTTTGCGTGGGTTCCCTCCAGGTACTCCGGCTTCCTCCCACTTCCAAAGACATGCATGTTAGGTCAATTGGTGACTCTAAATTGACCGTAGGTGTGAGTGAGAGTTTGTCTGTCTATATGTGGCCCTGCGATGGACTGGCGACCTGTCCAGGGTGTACCCTGCCTCTCGCCCAATGACTGCTGGGATAGGCTCCAGCACCCCCCGTGACCCTTAATTGGAGCAAGCGGGTATAGAAGATGGATGGATTCTGAAACAGGCCATTCCACATAATGAGTACTTTTACTATTTGTACTTTAAGTATATTTTCATGGCAATACTCGTTTTACATGAATAACATTTTCAATGCAGGACTTTTCCTTTTTGCGTTGTCAGTCTGCTGCCACACACTCCTGTCCAGTTGGTGGTGGTAATGAACTGATAGGTTTGCTAACCACCATTACTGAGAAGAAGAAGATGGTGCTAACATCGGGCTAACTTAGCAATGATAACTTCTGCTGCAACGTTATCCGTTTGCTCTTAAATTGTTACTGACTAAAACATTTGGACTTGTTGATAACAGCGGTGGATACTGTACCGTTTGTTGACGTTGCTTCAAACGATATTCTCAAAACGACTATGTTGATTGCAGCAGCTACAAGATTAACTTAGCCGACGTGACACAAAGACTCTGGGTTTTTAAACATGCCCAAAACTCTACGACGGAATGCAAACGCCCCAATAGCAGGTTGGGGAGATTTTTATTCAGCGGACACATACCGAACAGTGCAGTCCCGAGCAGATTTCCTATGAAATTGGCTGAATTTCATGTTGGGTCGCTCGGTCAAACAAACTAAACAAAACTACAAAAAGGGTCACATCCATATCCGTTTCTCAGAAAATCACATCCGTTCAGCCGAAAAAAGGGATATCCGGAAAACTTTCATCTATGTTTAAAGGATCCCTGTTGGGTTTCTTTTTCTGCACCCAAGGGTGACATCTGTCCTACATCTGTCCACAGAAGAGGTAACTGTGCCAAGGTTTGATTTCATCCTTTTTTGCTTCTGCCCCACAGACAGTCGCACTTTGCTGAGGCTTGCTTCATGAGGCCATACATCTTACTCGTACTTTCAGGTTGATGCTTTTGAAGTACTTTTTAATCCATCACTAATGCTATTCCAGAGTTTGATGAGTAAGTAATCAATGCTGACTTGTTCCTGTGAAGCTCAAGTTTTCCTGCCTGCCATATGCAACATGTCAATTTAAAAGTCTTAAACTTAGCGGGTGGACTTCTTTAAGAGACTGCTGACAGAAAGACGAGCCATCTTTAAAGTTATACTTACACGGTAAAGTCATTTTACAACCTACGCATTCCACCTTTCCCACACAATTTACATACACCCACAAAAGTTACATGAGTGGAGTGCAGCAATGAAATTACTCTTTACTGTTTGAGAACTCGTCAATTCTGTTACTCAGAGACACGTTTTACCGAAGCTTAGTTTTCCCTTCAAACAAAACAACAAACAACAAAAAAAAGGTCTACAGAATGAGGGGACAGATTTACAGCCGGCCAGGGTCAAAGGTCATCTGGCTGGATGCTTTCTTGAAGTAGTCTTTTCTCTCTCTCCTCCTTTCTTTCTTTGAGGTGTCCCCTCGGCTCCCACCCCTCCCCCAGCATTCCTCGCTTTTGTTTATTCTATATAAATACAATCAGACTGGGCCGCGTCCCACACTGGTATACATTCTCTCTCCGCTGGGTTGTCTCTCCTTCACACGTACATATGTACACGAAAACATGCCCACACACAAGGATGCTGTTGACACTGTGTCAGGACTGTCCAAGCACATAATCATCACCGCAGTTCCTTACTGACAATCAAATATGCCACACACTTTGAGCAAGACACAATAACGCTGCCAGCTCTCAAGGGAAAGTTTGTTTTGTCTTTACGGGATTACTGTTCTGCTTTCAACACAATTCAGCCAATGAAGTTGATTGTGAAACTGGGAGACCCTGGAGTGCCAACACCCGTCTGTAACTGGAGTTTGGATTTCCTTACAGATAGACCACAGATGAAGGTGGTGATGAAGATGAGAAATAAGGTCTCTGCAGAGCACAGTCAGCACAGAAAACCCCCAAAGCTGCTGCCTTAGCTCCAAACCTTACAGCACCTACATGCATGACTGTTTTCACACATATCGTCATTAAATATGCAGATGACACCAACATCTCTGGCCTTATCAAGGGAGGGGACGAGTCCTCATATAAGGCACAGTCACACCTAGATGTTTGGGCCAACACAGATGAATGTATTTGCAAACATCGGTATCCGCTAGCCGCCACTGGGCTCTGCCGTCCTCCGCTGATCAAAAATTTTCAACATGTTTAAAATTGCTCGGTACCTCTGGCTACCTTGGAGACCGTTAGAGAGTTAATCTCCGCTACAACCAAGTTAACCTCTGTTAGCCTCCGTTAGCATCTGTTCGCATCCGCTAGCCGAAGTTACTGGTGCGATCGTCTACGCTGGGTGCTGCTTCGCCCCGCCTGCTCAGAATCACTGGACAGTGGTGTGTCGAACCCCTCTCCCACACGTTGCCACGTTGGCAAAAGTCCCGCTTGGCCAATCTTCTCGACTTTGCTCTGCGTTCATCAAACGCTGGGGTAAACGTCATAGTGTGACTGCGCCTATAGGGAACTGGTCAACAAAATCATTCTGTATGGAGAGGTCAACAACCTTGTTCTTAATACAGATAATATCAAAGAACTAATTCTGGACTTCAGCAGGAAATTTCCTCACTCGGTGACCAACACTACCCAGCTCACTCTCTGTTCAGGTGGAAGAACTCAGGACACAACCACAACGACAGGCCAGAGAGCATCACCACTCACAAAGCACGCTTCCACAAAAGCTTCCTCAGACTGATCAGGTCATTAGTCCAGTCAATTGTTTCGTGCAATAATTCATAGTGCCTTTTTATATTGTGTGTACTTTTCTGTAGAGTGCATATTCTTTTTCTTTTTTTTACTTTATTTTCCATGCTACTCTTTAGTTCACTTTTTTTTGTCTTGTGTATAAAGCTGACTCAGAGATACAATGTACCTGTGTAAATGGCATGCATGCAAGGGTTAATAAAATGCATTTAATATCGTTCTGGGCTTGACAGCAATGCCTGTTCGACTGTCCACAGCAGCTACAGTCAGGTCCATAAGTAGTTGGACGGTGACACAAATTTTGTACTTTTGTCTCTGTACACCACCACAATGGAGCTGAAATGAAACAATCAAGATGTGCTTATAGTGTAGACTTTTAGCTCCAATAGAAAAGGTTCAATAAAAAATATCCCATTAACCATTAAGGAATTACAGTCATTTTTATACACAGTCCCTCCATTTTCAGAGGTCATAAGTAATTGGAAATACATAAATCTAAAGGATTATTGCAAATACAAATAATAAGTTTCACACTGAAACCTTTGCCTAGTGCACCGCCAGTCACAGCTTCATGGCACAGAGAAAGATTTTAATACAAGAAACCAATCAATGCTAGGCTCGAGTCTCCCATGTGCCGTCTGGCAAACTGTAGCGTTTCTTTTTGAAGAAAATCCTCCTCTGTGTCACTCCAACATGAAGCTGTATCAATGACAATGCAACAGACAAAAGCTGCACGATGCACAGTTTCTCCACTCACAGCCACATAAGCTGATAATTCCTTCAGAGTCGTCATGTGTGTCTTAGTGGCTTCCCTCACTGGTCTCCTTCAATAGACCCTACCGCATATAGTTATTTATGAGCCACCGTCTGGGGCACATGACTTGTTTTGCCTTTTTTTGGCCGAGGTTGGCAGACAATTGTACTTCCACATAAAAAAAAAGTCAAACCAGAAATGACAAGAACAAACTAAATTAAATATAATAAATACTTACCCCGCAACACAATCGTATCCCGCCGATTTTATGTCTCCTGTGGCAGAACACGCAGAATATTGTGCTGCTGCCTGCCACTGCTCTGGCTTCACACGGCTCCGTACGTAAACAAAGTCATTGTCCCCCTCGATATTTCCAAGTTCCACAAGTTCAATGTGACGTTCAATAAATATACGGTAGCCATCATCACATTTGTGTTTCTTGAGTCTTTCATTTGTCCAGCCACAGTCACGTAAGCAAAGGCGTCGCTAATCCCGTGTCCAGCGCACAGCTTTCCCGCTGAGATCACGAAAATAACTGTCCGCTGTCGCCACTTGCGGTCTTTTTGTCTGTGACTCTTCCTCATCACACTTTTCCAAAACTTTTCCAAGGATAAAATTGGACAGCTTTCTCGGCGAGACTCACAAACTCCTACCGTCGTTAGCCCGTCATTAACCCGAACATGGAACACCCCTTTTGGCGAGAATTTTTTTCAGTTGTGGCACCGTCAGATTCCGGAATTCTTCGCGATCATCCGTGGTTAAAGAATGTGGCGATAACACACGCGAAAAAAACTACTGCAGTTGTAAAAACTGTAGAAATATTGGCTATTTTGCCGGTGCTGCAAGAAAAACCATCCACACTGCAATTACAGCTACCGGAAGTACTTCTGCCGGCCAAAATCCCACCAAAGGTCACGAAGCAATGCATTGTGGGTCGATTGTGCCTACTTGCGAAAAGGTCTATTACTTTTTTTTTTTGAAAGAATTTTGCTCTAATTTTTAAAGGATATAATTATTTGGAAGGAAAACAGATTTTAGCATGATTAAATAATTGCTCTCTTGATTTTTATTAAACTTTCAAGAGAATCTGCCAACAGAAAAATTATGACATCGAAAAATGTGGCCAGCCTAAAAATGGAGTTGGGTCCTTATTGAATTCACCAATTCAAATGTTCAAGTATCCATTTCCTTATTTGTCTAAAGAAAACTGGCTGGAAAAGTGATTTCAAAACCTGAGTTCTTGAACTCCTCCTTGTCTTGGCATTGTGGAAGCTCTTATAAAATGTTTGGTTTGGCTTGACAGGCTTCTCATGACATTCAGAGCTCTTATGACCCTCCATTTGCAGCACCTGCCTCTGAAAAGGTTTGGCATTTCCTTGTCCACCTGCAGTACTGAATCCTGCTGCTTGCAGGTGCTGCTCCTCCCTTGCCAGCCTGCCTGTTCTGCTTTTCATTGACAAGAGCTTGCTGGACAAATGCCAGTGACAGGTCACCTCTCTTGGCCTCCAGAACTGTGACAAGTGGTGCATGACTCGGCGGGAGACTAATGAGCAGGGCCACAATCTGCTCCTCTTCAGCCCAAGTGCTGCCAATTTATCAGTGATCACCTTCATGTAATGCAGATGATTCTGGACTGGCTGCCCTTCTTGCATCTTGGTGGTAAAGTACTCACACTTAAGGAACAGCTTGTTAGCAAATTTATACCTTTAGAGAGTGTCGCACACGTCCTTTGGTGTCAAGCATGATGTCATGAGATAGATGAGGGTGGAGTGAATTCCCATCACCAATGTTGCCATTGCCTTCTGTTTGACCAGTTCATGGCTGGCTTGATCTTCCGTATCATCGCCAGGAGACGGTGCACTCCCATCAGCGTGTTCCCACGCTACCTTGGCCTTCAGCAGATGTTTCTTCTGAAAATACCAGGTGGGCCAGTTGGTACTATCCAACTTCTCAATCTCCCACTTGTCCCCAATTCCTGCCATCCTGCCACTTGATCAGCAAGACTTGATCCAAGGAGTAACCACGAGATGTTTTCATCCCTATGCTTCAGTGGTATGGTCTGAGCCCATAATCTGTTGTTCTTGTTGCTGCTTCAGCAACAAGTTAAAGTATAGACACTTGAGAGAGACTTGTGGAGAACACTTGAATCCAGCAGTGGTTTATTAACACCAGTAAACACAAGTGAGAGTAAGAGCTACAGCGAGCACACTTGTATAGGACCAAAAGAAAAAAAAAAAAACCCTCATAGAAATGTCCAGAACATGGTAATTTTGAAAGGACATTTAATAGAAAGACTTCAAGTTCATAGCAGTATAGAAACATCTAGAACAGGGGTGGGCAACAAGGGCCAAGATGGTGCAGGTTTTCCTTGCAACCAATCACCTCAGCAGGTGGTTTTACTGATGAGCTCCTCACCTCAACAGCAAGGAAGCAAGGAAAGCTGGCACCATCTTCATGGCACACTACTGCCCACCCCTGTTTTCAAACATTCTACAATACCAAGAACTACAGTAACTGCTAAGTGCCTATTTTCAACAAGTTGTTCCACATATTTATAGATTTTAAAATTTTCTTGTAATGGTTTATCTACCAGTAAATTACGACCTGGAGAGAGGTGGTTACTGTTATTTTTACTTGCTGTGGATTATTGCTTGCCTCAGATCATTGCTGCTGGTGTGGTATGAATGATGTCTGTGGCCTTCCTGTGTCAGTGTGCATGTGGCAGGTGCACATATGTGCAGCAGCGTAGCTGGAATCTGTTTGTATTATTTGTAAACTCTGATTGCATTATTTGGGTTTATGGCATTTTTGGTTGATTGGTGGTCGTATAAGTAAATGTGGCTGTTGTGAGTTTTCTCTTGTTTCTTTGGAAGTGACGGTGATTTGGAATATATGCGATGTATATTTGTGATTCTGCATCATGTGAGTCTATGTTTAATTGTGGGAAGATAGCGCTGAAGGCCTAGGTGTCAAATGCACAGCCCACCACTGTTTAAAGTACTGAAACGTGCATGAACACATTTCAAGATTTACAATAGACTTGATCTTACATTTCTGTGCACAGCTCAATGGACATATGTAAGCAAAATCCTCCCCTATGACCTCCTTACACAGCATTTCTCTCTGGACACTGCAAATGCTGCACTGAATGAGAGCTCTCAGTGTGAAACAGGAAGAGTGTTTGTGCAGTACTCATCCTGGTTACCTCTGTGTATCTCAATTCATGTGTAGCACTGAACCTCCACATCTTTCCACCCATCTGGTGATGTTAATAACAGCCGATAGAAGGTCGATTTAACACAGCATTGAACTGTGGAGGGCCACTGACCTGTATGACTGCGGATGTGAACTCTTAGCGTGCCATTACTGGCAAACTTTTGACCACAGTATGGGCAGATCTTCTCCTTCTCCCCTGTGTGTGTCTGTGAGAGACATGACAAAAATACATATGGTTGACGTTGAGAATAACATCTGTAGCATTATCATCACATCCCTCCTACATTACAAAGTAAAACGTGCTGTACTATGAGGATGACCCCTCTTACAGTCAGGTCTATAAGCATTTGCACAGTGATACAATTTTTGTAATTTTGCCTCTGTTAAAGTAGGCAGTGCAGTTGAAATTAAAATCAGGTGTTTGTAGTGTAGACATTTACCTTTAAATCAGTAGGTATAACAAAAATATTGCATTAATCATTGAGGAATTGCAGCCATGTGTATAATAGTGCCTCCATTTTCATTTCCCCATAAGAAATAAAAATAACTTTACATCCAGTTTTCTTGTGACAAGTCAGGGGATGGATACATGAAGATTTTCAAGTCACTGAATATGTCTTGGACTTCATTTATATCAATCATTATGAAATACAAACAGTATGGTACTGTATGGTAAGTCTGTTTGGAGTAGGCAGTTCTCAAAAACTGAACAACAATGTAAGAAGGAGACTAGTGAGGGAAGCCACCAAGACAACTCTCAAGGAGTCACAGACATCCCTGGCTGTGATTGGAGAAACTGTGCACAGTGCAACTTTTGTATCACCAGTTATACAGCTTCATGGACAGAGAAGGGTTTTCTTAAAAAGAAGACATGAAGGGACATGGGAGACATGAGCCCAGATTTGATCTGTTTTCTGATTTTAAAATCCCTCTCTGCTACTTTCATCACCATGAAAGTGTGACTGGTGATGCAACAGACAATCACAATCACAGCCACAGAAGCCTATAACAACTTCATAGATATCATGGGTGACTTGGTGGCTTCCCTCACTAGTCTCCTTCTTGCATGGTCACTCAGTTTTTAAGAACTGCCTACTGTAGACAGATTTACCATACTGTACCATACTGTTTGTGTTTCTTAATGACTGATGTAAACGACATATTCAGTGACTTGGAAATGTTCATGCATCCAACCCCTGACTTGTCTAATGAAAAGTTAGTGCGATAATTTTGTTAAACACTTGAATTATAGCTAAAATTCTACACTACAAGCACATTGTAATTTTCATTTCAACTCCATTATGGTTAGGGTTAGGGTTATTAAAATTGTGTCACTGTCCTGTCCAAATATTTATGGACCTGTCTGTCTGACATTCATCTGAACATCAAAACTAGAAAATAAAGCTTTATCATATTGTACCTTTAAATATACATTTAGGGTTTTAAACTATTTGATTTCAATAAATTTCAGTCAGATAACTCATGTTTAGAATCTTTATTGCGGCAGCAGCACATAGAGTTTGGCGTCTAGGCTATGACCTCATCACTCCCTGCAGATTATTACTTGTGATATTGAGGAGTGATGGTTAGATATACAAATTTTTCCCCCCAGTCGGAGCCCACAGGTGGATGCTGGGGTGGAGCGACGCTGATGCAGCAGTGGTGGCGTTCACAGGCAGAAAGGGGAGCTGGGAAACTGCATCTTAAATAGCCCTCCCAATTTGCAGGAAGTGTTTGGTAGATTATGAGGAAAGTGAGGCATGACAAGTGAATGTACAGCAAGGCAGCTCGAGTTGTCTGCCAGAACTAGCTCACAGGTTCGCTCCATTTTTGGGTTTGTAAAAGCAACTCCAGAGCCCCAAGGTTTCATTTTTAATGCAATCTTCAGAACATGTTCTTAACGGTCTCATTGAATAAAAACTAAACTGAATTTCCTCCCATAATTCACTACTATCTGCTTCTAGCCGATACGGATGGCGATTCAAATGTTCAAATGACGGTGGATCTTCTTTAAAAAAAAAAAAGAAAAGAAAAAAAAAAGCCTGAAGGCAGGATCAAAGAACACAGAAACACAGATGATGCATATTTGCAAGGTCCAAAGCTCAGGAGACTTAAGGGCCAAGGTGCACGTATGCCTTCATCTCCTCATCCTCCTCCCTCTCCCTTCACCTCCTAACAGTCCACAGTGTTGAGCTCTGTGGGCTCACAAGGGGTGCACATTCAAACCGGGAAGAAGAGCATGTGGAAAGTGCTTTTTTTTCCCCCTCTATACTTCTACCTTTTCCTTCACCCCTTCCACCCCTCTGAAAGCTACACGCCGCTGTAAATTCCTGACAGTAACTCTGAGAATGAAAAGCTCAAACTCAGAGCGACAGTTTCAACAGCAGTACAACAATACAGGAACACCTCCTCCCTGAGCCCCCATCCTTCTCGCCGTCACCCCACTGTGTCGCCCTGACACCTCTGGTGTTTCCTTACAAAGGCTCCATCCACACGCGTGCACAGTAACAAACGCACGCATACAGCCCCATAAATGTGCACATACACACACACAAATAATACCACATATACAAACACGTGTTTCCCAGATGAAGCACTTGTGCACCGTTTAGTTGTTTGGACAACGGAAAAACATCACCGGTATTCTCCCTTCATAAAAGAAGAGGGAAGGCTGGCATCGTGTTCCATATCATGGGGAGAATTTATTCAGAATTGTAGGTAATTACAAAAAGTTTTTAATATATTCGTGATATACATGTCAGGTATTAAAAAACAAATGCTGTAATTTTCATTTAATTCATAAATGCATTTTTCCAGCACAGCATAGACAGAGATGAAACTATCTGATACAGTACAAAAAAACAAAAAAAAATCATACAGTGACTGCACATGCAACTTCTCATATTTCACTCAACCGACCTTACTGAGGAAAAAGCACTAAGTACAACGCAAGAGCATGACCACTACTACACAAATGTACAATAGTGGTCACAGATGTCATGGCAATATTGGGTTTTCAATTATTTCTTTGAACTGTTCTTTTTCTGGGGCAAAATGATTGCACAACACACACACACACACACACACACACACACACACACAAGCAACAATTTGGTGCACTTGTTTCAATTTAGTTAGGGTTTTCTGAAATCAACACAGGGTCAAAATTATACATACATTACAACTATTATTTGGTTGAATGTGTCTCAGCAAGTTTCATCTAGACCAGATGCTTGTGGTAGTCATCAGCAAGCTTCTGGCAGAATTCTGGATGGCTATTTGACCGCTATTGTGCCAAGAAGAATAGTGCACGGTCCAGATAGTTTCGATAAGGTTGAGGTTAGGACTTTGGAAAAGTCATTCCAAAAGCTTATTGTTAGCCTGCTCTATCCAGTTCACAACTAGCTTTGATGTGTGTTCAGAGTCATTGTCATGTTGGAACATCCAATTGTGTCCAAGTTTCAAGTGTCCAGCTGATGGTTTGAAGGTTGAGCAAGTCCTCTTTATTATTCCATGCACTTTGTGCAATGTAGCAGTTCCAATGGTAGCAGAACAGTCTCTGAGCATGATACTATCACCACCATGCTCATCAGCTGGTACAATGATCTTGGGGTTGAATGCCTCAACTTTACTCCTCCAAACGTACCTCTGGTTATTGTGGCCAAACAACGCAATCTTTGTTTGATCTGACCCATAAAATCTTCCTCCAGAAGGTTTTTTTCTTGTCCATGTCAAATATTTTACATGGACCTAACTGTGGGCTATGCACCATTAAAAAAAGTGATGTCTGCAACATTGACTATGTTTTATTTCAGATGTTTGTTTTTAATGTGATTATGCAAAAACTTCAGGCAGAATGTTCAGGATGTGGAAACTGTAGATCCTCAAGCCAACTGTCGAACAGTTCAAGCGATATCACTCCATGCTTTTAATTTTATGTAGGGCTTTTGTTCTATGCCTGTTTGAGAAAACCTGACAGGAATGTACCATGATTTCAACCATACCATAACCTTTGTGTCAAATGAGCGGTTACTTAAGGGCCTATCACAATGAGCTGCGACAACATGCGAACACCATTCCCGAGGGAGTCGCCAGAATTTCCCGGTGCATCCGCGGGGATTCCCACGCCCGTCGCGGGCGTCGCAGGGCAGCGCAGGGCGGTGCACATGTGTCGAATGAAGTTTGAACATGTCCAAAAAAATCGTGCGACACAGGCACTCCCAACATACTCCCACAGGCGTCGCAGTGGTGCAAACCCATCTGTAACCCGGCCTGAACAGTTCTCCAATTGTGTGGCATATGGTACAGTCTGCCCCCCTGTGAAGATGCCGGCATCAGAGTCCCTCAAAACCCCTCAATTGCAAGAAATGTCCACACTGTATTTTATGAAATAACTAGAAGCACTCCATCCATTCTCTATACCCGCTTATTCCAATTAAGGGTCACGGGGGTGCTGGAGCCTATCCCAGCGGTCATTGGGCGAGAGGCAGGGTACACCCTGGACAGGTCGCCAGTCCATCGCACGGCCACACAGACAGACAAACACAGCCACACTCTCACCTACGGTCAATGTTAGTCACCAATTCACCTAACATGCATGTCTTTGGAAGTGGGAGGAAGCCAGAATACCCGGAGGGAACCCACGCAGACACGAGGAGAACATGCAAACTCCACACAGAAAGGAACTGGGCACGGTGGGAATCGAACCCCAGACTTCTTGCTGTGAGGCAAGAGTGCTAACCACTGATCCACCTTGCTGTCCAACTAGAAGCACTCGGAGAGCACAAACCTCCGCCACGCCGTAAGGTCCCACACACATATCACTTTGTGTCCTGCTATAGAATTCCACAAGGCAAAGTAGTCCTATATTTTTTAAACATTTATATTTGGATTGCGTGACCCTGAAAACCTAGCACGAGTCCTTGGAATCACATTGATATCATGATCTGTTTGGAAGTTATGCATGAAAAACGATATTTCCATAATGGCGGTTTTCTTCTGGATCTAGTTTACTAACTATGAAAGATAGCTCAAATCTGTTTGCACTTTAGTGAATTCGCATCGTCTCAGGAACACAATGGTATTTGTTAAAAG
>OMMV01177642.1:0-11248 GCA_900302635.1 Chatrabus melanurus | reverse complement strand
ATTTGATATCGGTCTATAATTTGCCAAAGAACCCGGATCAAGGTTCGGTTTCTTAAGAATAGGTTTGATCACAGCTGATTTAAAACAGGTAGGGACAGAACCCGATGTTAGCGACAGATTAATGATTTCCAGTATAATTGGACCAAGTGAAGACCACAGGTCCTTGAGCAACTTAGTCGGTATCGGGTCAAGTAGACAAGTGGTGTTTTTAGTATTTTCAACAAGCTTCGACAGCGCACCAAACGAGATAATGTCAAACTGATCGAGGGTTGGTTTAGTTTCGGAGCTGCTGCCAACATTAATAATGGGGTCAGCCAATGAGGCCAAAGTCTGGTTAGATATCTTTGACCTAATATCCTCAATTTTCTCCTCAAAATAGGAAATCTTGAGCTGTAAATGGT
The DNA here is from genome assembly GCA_900302635.1 of Chatrabus melanurus. NCBI lineage: Eukaryota > Metazoa > Chordata > Actinopteri > Batrachoidiformes > Batrachoididae > Chatrabus > Chatrabus melanurus. Next base: position 10,847 of record OMMV01177642.1, on the reverse strand, counting down.
GAACAACCTGGGGACGGCGGTCCCCGGATAAGACTAGCCACAGTATCAAACAAGAATCTTAGGTTATGCTTGTTTTTACTAATTAAGTCAGAATAATAAGCCCTCTTAGCAGCCAGTAATGCATGCGTTACTTTATGCACTGAGAAGGGTCTGGCTGCAATTCATGCAGTCTCTGCCTCGTGCACGCTCTGCCTCTTGCACGCTCTGCCTCTGACGTCATGTGCATGCTCTGCCACAGAGCTTTTTTAAATGAGTTAGCTTGTAAATAACCCTAACCCTTCTTTGCAATCAAGAAGCAATTCCGCGGTTACATTTCCCGTTGTGGCAGAGCTTGCACAGGACGTCAGAGGCAGAGTGTGCAACTTGCACATTCTGCAAGATGCACTTGCTTCAGTAACTGCTAAACCACTAACTGAAAAGATAACTGTGATAACACTAAACCAATAAACTGTTAAAACCTTTAGCTGAAGCCACCGCTAACCGCTACCTTTCATTATATGAATTCATAGTTATATGACTTAAAGTTAGCTGAAGTAAATTTAGTGGAAGCTAATTGGTCCGCTAATGGTTTTTAAAGTTAACTCAAAATCGAATCCGCTAACATATATGTTAGCTTTGCTAATTAGCGGTTAGCTGATTAGCTGAGTTGTGCCCACCACTGCTTCGGGCCCTATTTTGCACCCGGCGCTACGTGGTGCAAAGTGCCACCCACTACAGTGCAAGTGTCACCTGTAGCATATCACGATACAGTTGTCGTTTTCCCGCCCAGTGTCCACGTTTTGCCAGTACCAAGTGTAATTGCACTCATCGGTGCGCCCATGAGCGTGTTGGACTAAAAATGAGGTGCATTGCTATCGGATGCAGTGGAACACAAATGCGCCGTAAACCAGCAAAAATCAGGTTCAGGTTGAACACAGAATCTTTCCCTCGTAAGAGCGTGGGGCTTGGACAGCGAAAATGTAGAAAAGTGGGTGAGTGAGTGAGTTAGTCCAATAATGTAAAAACAATGAATGCCGTCATCTTGTAAGTCACCAAATTAAAAGAACATGTAATGAGGACAAACTCTGTTGCATCTGGTTAGCACTGATTCACCAGATCAATTGAAAGAGCAGTTCTGTTTTGCCTATGTAATATCCCATAGATGTGTCTGCCACCTGCTGGATGGTTAGTGGATGCCGGTAAATTATTGAATACTTTGTGACAAACAGCTGGACCTGAACTCACATATAGTTTGCCTACCTCCTGAACCCTCGACATGTCATGTGCTCATTGGTGCGCTCCACCCAGCTAACAGTGGGGAGAAACATGAAGCCCACGACATGAGCAAATACTGGATGAGATATACAACAGAATGGGAAAGTAAAACCAGAATTAAAGAATGGACACAACGTGTGGCTGGAGATGGTGCGAAAACCTTTTGTCGGAACTGCAAATTAGTAATGGCAAATGTGAAACACTGTTTTTAAACATTTAGAAACCTTTGAAACACCTGTGTTTCAAACATTGTTCCAAAGTTTGTATCAAATGGAAGACATCATGAGCTGTGCTAAATGAGGCCTCAATACATCGCCAACTATTTAAAAAAAAAAAAAAGAAGAGTTTCCAAATGTTCCTTTTAACTTGCCTCCTCTGGTGTCAACCATCGACCACATCCTAGCTTTGAAAGTACTCATTGAACACAAGTGAGAATACCAGCAGTGCTTCTCTGCAGCCTACAGTGACTCTCGCAAAGCGTTTGACTTGACTGAACAGGCTGCTCTCTGGAACATCCTGAAAATTTGCGGGATCCCTAAAAACTTCATAGCTGAACTATACACAGGTACTGTGACTGCTATGTGGAGCAGGGACAGTGAATTCTGGCATTCCTCAGGGATGTTTTCTGGTTCCTGCTCTGTTGAATACTTGCATTGACTGGATGTTGGGTAGGGTCATGGAGAACAGTGGCTTTGGTGCCTCTGTCAGTGAGGAAAGGTTTACTGACCTTGAATTCGCAGACAATGCTGTAGTCTTTGAGGAATCAATGGATGCCCTGTTTGCAGCACTTCATAAGTTGAGTGAGGAGTGCTTGGGTTTGCAATTGTCGTGGATCAAGACTAAGATCCAGGCTTTCAATGACTTCCTGGACTCGGCCATCAGAAGTGTATCTGTGTGTGGTTAAAGTGTTGAACTAGCAGAGTCTCGACAGTGACATCCATGTCTCTGGGTCCTCGGCCTTTGAGATTGACAGACACCTAGGACTCATGAGGCCCCTGGACAAAGGTCTTTGATGATGCCGATACCTACACAGGAGAACAAAGGTCCAAGGCTTTACGATCCTGGTCGTTCCTGTCTTACTGTACGGTTGTGAGACTTGGATGCTAACCAGCAACCTAAGGTAATGAATAATGGCATCCTTGGCACTTGGTCTCTTCGGAGAATCCTTGGGTATTGCTGTTACAAGGTCCAATCTTCAGATAGCCTCACATAGGCAGGTTCTCGACATGCATGTGCTTTACCTCTACACACAGGGATGCGCATTAGTGCAAGCATACTACTACAAAGCTGAATTGCAAACAAAACTTCATGGCACAGCATTTTTGTTTGAGTCGGAATGAACAGTTTTTATCTTACATTTGAAAGTGCTACAGGAGACATGTTTTGGTGGAATCTCCTGAGGACATTATCCTTCCATTCATTCAGGCATGTGATGTTTTTCTCAAAGGCCAGCTGAACTGTGCCTCACGTGGATGCCGCATGTACTTCCGGTGGTCCGTGAAGGCATTCAGCAATACTGAGAATGAATGTTCATACACAGCAGTGGATGTACGAAGTGTTAATCATAGCAGTCACTACACTTGACATGGCTTCAAGTATTTTATGGTACTTTGACAGGAGTATTTGTGTTGCTCATCTTTTATTTTCCTGCTGTTTTGGCTCACACTCTTTGTATGCATGTTTGCATTCTGAATAGTAATACACCAGCCGCTGACACACTTATGTCTTAAAGGGGATGATAGATGGCACTGTGATTAGTTTATTTCATTATGGCAAAAAAAAAACAACCCAAAGACAAATTTAGTGACTAAGTACAACATCTTTGCGCACTGCATCCTACTTTGTGGTCAGATTTTGTGCCGTGTAAATACCAATGTGGAGTTGGACATGCCCCAAATGCACTTTGGCTAGTGAAAGCTGCCAACCAGGTCCCTTGTACGTGGTCGTGTAAATGTAGCCTAAGACACGACCTGTTTCTGTGCATGCTGTTTTAAACGGAAAAACAGCTGTTGCCACGCACACTTTCCCTGAGAGCATTGGTATCTCTGTCTCTCCAACAGAATATGTGGGTGTCTTATACAGAGGAGAGAAAAGTTCAGTAGGTATGCCTCCCAGTGCAATTAGGACGTCTGTGACACATGTCACGGACGTCTAAAACATACTGTTTGAAACCAAAATGCTGCTTACAATCGGGGAAAGTCTGCATTCACACATAAAACTGTGACATTTTAAGCATATTTAACATAAAATCCCAACCATATTTAACTGTAAAAGGCACATTTAACACAATATAACCCCTTTAAGAAAAACTTGTACTTTTAAACAACTGTTTAGCATTCTAACAGCTACCCTGAAATTGAATTGAAAGTGTGCCTTGGTGATAGGCCCCTCCATCAGGAGGTGGGCCCAGACACCAGTAGCGGAGGTAGTGACGTACATATGCGCAGCAGTAATGAATCACTGGAGACAATGCCCTTCTATGAGAATGAGCTGATTGCAGATGAATATACTGAATATAATAATGGTCAGATGGGAAACTGCTGAGAAATTACATGCAGCAAGACAATCTGTCTGCACCAACTTTAATCTGCCCCATTTGCATTTGCGCTCTTGTCATTTTTGTGCAGTTTCTGACAATGTCATATACATACATATATATATATATATATATATATATATATACACATATATGTACAAGCTGTAACAGGAATAAAGCTCTAAATATCACTTCACACTCATTCACTTCACTTTAGGGCATTTTAGGGCTTTTTCCCCTTTTACAAATAACGACCAAATCATTTTGGAGTTTTTCAAACCCAAAACGCCAGCAGGTGTGACACCTATGGCCCTGCTCTGCACGGCGGCAGACGCGCGCCCGCACGCACGCGCACATATGACTCATCTCGTCTAAACTGAAGCACTTTGTCGGAGGCGTCCATTGGCTTTGTGCGCATGCGAGAACGCGCAGGCTCGACGTGAGCTCGGAGCGCCGCACTTGAGGTCGGCTGTATAAAAGTCCGCCCAGCATCTACTCTTTAAGTAACTATATGCGTGTTTCTTCACTGAAGTGACGGAAGGCGGCGTCTCGCCATCTACACCTGGCAACATACACGGCTCCTTTCGCTGGACCTCCTCTAAAGATTGAAGGTAAACTTAATTTTTTATCTGCATTGCAAGTTTGTCTCCGTGCGTTGTTTAAGCATGTTGCATCATTTACTCCAAACGAATCTAGATAATATGAAACAATGCGTCCACAGTTAAGTAAAAAAAAAATCCAACCTGTCTTTACGCACACATATTTCACATTACGCACCAAATTAACAAGAGCTAATACTACTGGTAATGATTAACCACGATGTATTTTATCACAATAAATGAAGTAAAACACTTTTATTTATAGTGACCATCCCGTTACTTTAATTCTTTGCTTCCTTTCTGTGCGTAAATTCCTCATTGCGCACCAAATTTAAAAGGAAAATGCAGGAAAATGATCGTGCCGTCTTATTTTTCATCCCCAGACTCCTCCTGCTGACAACCTGACATGAAGCTCAATTTACTTGGTACCATCGTGATTCTGCTTGTTGCCTTCTTACCGCGCTACGAATGTCGGGCTATTGAGAGTCCCGGCGGTCCCCTGCGCGTGCCAGCTCCCCAAATCCAAGCCTCCCTGCAGGAGCAGCAGAAGCAGTCCAGTCCCATCCTGGAGCGGCTTGGTGAAGAGTATTTCATCCGACTGGGAAACGGAGATTCGAACTCTTTCCCGTCGTCGCCAATGTATCCGGACAGAGCGCTGCAACTCCAGCTGACGCGGCGCCTTTTGCAAGGCAAAGTTGGCAACATCAGAGCGCACATAAGCGGCTTCGGAGACCGCGTGGATGCTCCGATGGAGAGGGGAAGGAGGTCCGACGACCCGCCGATATCGCTGGATCTGACCTTCCACCTGCTGCGCGAGATGATGGAGATGTCCAGGGCTGAGCAGCTGGTCCAGCAAGCGCAAAATAACAGAAGAATGATGGAGCTGTTCGGGAAATAAATACTCCTTTCCACTTCTCCAAAGATCTCCCTGCTCCTTTCTCTTCTTTTTTTTTGCATTTTTACCATCAGCACAAAACATGCTCTGTACTATATAGTGCTGCTCTCATTCTGTTATTTATAGATTTATCCCCAACCATGGGTTTGACTTCAATGTTGGTGTCACATCAGTAGAATTATCATTTGAAATGAAATTCTTTTAACTCATAAAACTGGTATTTTGGGCATTTAAAAAAAAAACTATAACTCACTGTATTTATGATATTTATGTTTGTAAATAAAATAACATGCAACCAGTCATTTTTTGTTGTGCAAGAGAACGTCTTATCTATATTTTGAAATAAAAAAAATGAAAAGCAACGCTTACATTTCTCTGTGGACATCCTTACATATGGGTTAATATCAGTCCCCCTTAAAACTTTGAGGAAAATAATTCACAAGGTTTGACGACACAGTTTGCTGTTTCCTGATATAAAGCGTCATAAATGGACAAACTAAAGCAGGTGGTAAAAAGTTATAGAGAGCACAAATGGATCTACAGATAATAATTCTTAGAGAAATTATTTACATTCTGAATACAAAATTCAGGATATTGTAACCAAATTGCAGTTAAGCTGTGGTATTTGCTGCCCCTTCCCCTCACAAAAAACATCAACACCTGCAATAACAACAAATATTTACCACAGATATTGACCAGGATTTTGCAACATCAGTGATGAATATTCATATTTTTCTTCTGTGACTTTAATCCCAAACAAGCAAATTCTTATTATAGTAAGAGGCAACTGATGACTGAAAGAAGCATCAGTAATGATAGTGTAAAAAACAGTGTGTGTGCGCGTGCATTATGATCCTTGACCCACGGTATTGGTGTAAACTAAACAAGAGTCCTGGCTGAGTCATCCTATTTGGTTTGGCCTACTTAACAACTTAGTGCTTATGGTATTGCATTGAGCCCATTTGTAAAGACTCCAACTGACTGAAAGATGTGTGCAATAATTAAATGAAGTGGGCCGTCACAATACAGCAAAGTGAGATAATCACAGCTGAAGACCTGAGGCTCACTGTGCTCTTGTATGTCCAGGTTTGAGTAGTGAAAGACCTTGTATCGGTTATAAAAGCACCATTAATGTCTCTTCTACCTTGGTTTTGTTTGCAGAAGAAAAGAGTGCAATAAATAGATAAAGGGAGGGAACAAGACAAATAATTTCCGGATGTCTCATGCACACCCACACAAGCAAGGATGGGTGTTATGCAAAATCGATTTCATCCCAAATTCAAGACTGAAACACAGCAACACACTTCACCAGGCAACAGATATATATATATATATATATATATAAATTTTTTTTAACTTGTTTTAAAAGCAGTGCTTAGATGAGCACCATATCTGACCAGCTGCTCCTCTCACTCCATTCCCAATTAAATCGGAGGGGATTTTGCATTTTCACCGCTGTTGCAGACAGCTTTCACCTCACATGCAGGTTTCTCGTTCCATCACCAATTTTAAAACCAGTCTTAAGACCAGTGGTGTTGCAACGGGGTAGTCACAGGCAATTGCTTAGGGGCCGAGAGAGAAGGGGGGCCTCGAGAACAGTTGATTCCATTAGATTACAAAGTCTACAGCAACGACAATTTCGTGACAATGGAAGGGTAATGAAAGACCACGTACCAGCTATAAAAGCACCATTAATGTCTCTTCTACCTTGGTTTTGTTTGCAAAAGAAATAGCATAAGAAATAGATAAAGGGACGGAATAAGACAAATAAGTTCTCAATGTGTCATGCACACCCACACAAGCAGCAGGGTTCTTGCCGGTGCATTTCAACTTAACGGGTATGTTACACTGTCACCTGTGAAGTTGATGCTGTGATTAGGGTCGCTACGCTGTCTTTCAAACTGTGTCTTTTTGCGTCATCTTGCCAGAGTGCTCCGCTTTTTTTGTGAAGGTCACACCGAGGGCTTTAATTTGAACTTTTCAGAAAGGTGCTGTGTCGTTACTGCAGCGCCTTTTCAAGCAACCAGTCAGATGGAGCAAAAGGAGAACTGTTTTTGTCGTTCCTCTCTACAGTCAGCTGATATGTCACACAAACTCCCGCTGTTGTCCACATCAATTCTGCAGACGTTTGTTCATGAAATGCTCTCAGTTTGCGTGATCTGTTGGTGCTGTTCAAACTCCTCAATAAATCCTCTTCACACCAGACATCTGCGCTGCTAACTCCAAAATGTCATTTAAAAAAACTTTGAGATTCTTAATGTGATTTGCAAGTTGTTTGTCAGACAGCAGCTTGTTAAGTCAGTGGCTGTGCTGTGCCTGAATTAGGGTTGCTAATTGGCGCCCCGTGGGCCACGTTTGGCCCAGCCTCGTTTTGTGTGGACATGCTTTACCAGGGTGTCTGGAGTTAAACTTTGAAGAAAAAAAATTGCCATTAATTATACCCTTCCAGATTGTCAAATTAGCCTTCCAAATAGCCTAAAATCTCAGAGCTTCCAGGGCGTTTTGCTCCCTTAGGCCCCATATCAGGACACTGCCCCTGGATCACATTAGGGGCCAAGGCGCCCCCCCCGAACCCCCGGCCTGACTTACAGTATCCTCACACTTACACTGTCAAAAAATCTTGGTGAGAACCCTGAACAGGGATGGTGTTATGCAAAATTGATTTCATTCCAACTTCAAGCCTGAAACAGAGTGATATCCTGCACCAGGCAGCAGATATTTATTTTTCTTAAACTTGTTTAAAAAGCAGTGCATAGATGAACACCATCTCTGACCAGCTGCCCCTCTCATTTCACATTCCAAATTATTGATTGATTGATTGATGATTTTGCTTATTCTCCATTGCTGTGTCTGTTCCTCCTTCTATCACCACTTTTAAAACCAGTCTTTGCAACAGGGTAGGCAAACCAGGCAATTGCCAAGAGCATAGAGTTGGAAGGGGGCCCCTGAGAACAGTTGAATAAAGTAGATTACATAGTCCACAGCAACGACAATTTCCTGAGAACCCTGTAAATTATATGATCAGCGAAATATGTGCAGCGAAAGAATGGGTTGCTTGTCAATTCAATGTTAAAACTGATTTTATTCTTAACAATTTTCATTTTTTTCTATAAATCATTGTAGCCAAAGTGTTTTGTTTTTAAATGCAATGTGAAAATATTCACTTGAAAGATAAAGTGTTTGTAGAAGTCAGTTTTAATGATGCATAACATTGACCAAAGATATTTTTGTCTGCAGTAGGAAAATATACATTATACACTTATGCTACATAACATAGAATACAGGACGTAACAGTCTGTCTCCTGCACGAACAGCTGAAATGTCACAGTGCCAGTTCATAGTCTGGTGTCTTACTCAGAAAGTGTATCTCTCATAAAAAAAAATATACAACAAGGAGGAAAACCTGAGGCCATCTTATCTGAAATGCTCAGCGTGTCATATTGTCAAATGATGTAGTTTAAACAGTGAGTCACAAAAGTACATAAAAAATAGAAATTAAATTACTTCAGTGACTGAAAAATCAAAATATGTATTCAGTCAGAAAACAGATCATCCAGTGAGTAATGGTGCACGTGAACATGATCGCAACTAAGGGGACACTGAGTAGTGCGCATACCTCCACCAAGGCACAACAGGTCCTTAAACCATATTCATTCAACATGATGAACCTCTTTGTAGTTCCTGATGTTGCATGTACATTATATTTGTCGGTTGCAATTCAAACTTTCCCACCAGCACAGATCTAAATCTAACTGTTCCTCCCAATCTGGGGAAAAAAAGAACCACAGCTGACATCAGGGCCGGCGGCTGGCAGCTAGGTCGAGGTAGCGCTCCTGGCTGCGCTAGGGGAGGAGTTCATCTGCTGAGGGGAAGAAGGTTGGATGGACGCATCTGTAACAGCGCCACCTACTGAACTAATCTGGGTTGCCTCTCTGTCCTCAGTGCCCGCCTCTCCGTCCTCATCCTCTTCCTCTTCATCTTCATCATCTGCAGACAGAAGTGCACAGGAGGAAATAAAAGCCCAAAACACGTGTAGAGTCAGTTCGATTTCTGTTCGTTCTTACCTTGGATGAAGTCAATGCTGCCCAGGGCTTTGCCCTCTTTTTTGAAGTTGACACTGTAGTGCTCCATATTCTCATAGCCGCGCTCAACTTTGTCCAAGTGTGCTGCGCTGGACGCATCTGCAATCCTGATAGCAAAAATATATTTAAGTTTTCTTACTGGAAAAATTAAAATACTCTATTAAACACAATCATAATTTACTTTCCAGTCATACAAGCTGCAACAGCACAGAATGATCTTGCCAACTGGCTGACTGTGCTCAAACATGCATCTCCTTCATAGCAAAGTTCCTTCACACCTGTTCAAATTGGCCAGAACCTTTGCAAGAAGAGCAATAATCAACACAATATTTCTCATCATATGGGCAACACTTCTACAAGCTGGGAGGTACGCATAAAGTGTGAGCATTGTGCATGTGTGCGGAAATTCGTAGGAATATGCACAAAATATGGCGTTTTACTTTTCGTATGTTATCATACGAAATGCATCGTGAGAATACATTGTTCTACGCAGATCTCTAAATGAAGGTTTAAAAGTATCGCTTTCATCTTGTATAATCGCCCAAAAAACATATTGGGCCCCATCGTCCACCGAGTGCAAACCAGCACACAACGCTGCACATGCATCGTTGCTAGTTTCCACCTGACGCAGTTGTCATTTTCATGCCCTGCATGTTCTTTAAACAGTGAATGCAGTTGCGCTCATCTGTTTGCCCATGGGTAGGTAGGTTGGTCTTAAAATGAGGTGTGGTCAAGCACAGTGTTGGTGCATTGCTATTGTGAGAAATCTGGTCTAAAGTCGAGCGCAGGGCTTTTCTGCGATTTATATGGTTACAATATTCAGATACGCCTTACATAGGCGCGTTCATAATGCACGTACACTCTGCTTGGGTACACAAGGATGTGCATTGGTGTATCAATCTACAATGAAACTGTATTTTAAGCCAAAAATAAATAAATACATAAATAAATAAATAAATAAAAACAAAAAAGTAAACAGTCATAGAAAAAGGTGCTGCAATGCTTCACCTCAGGGAGCTGTAGTGGATTACTGCCGCTCTCGCTCACACGCTTTGATGCTTTCCACACAGAAACCTCTCACTTCTGGCTTCACCATCTAAATAGCAATGTGCCAGTTGCTGGCACATCTGTCTTTAAGGTAATGAGAGGTGACATTCTGATCGGTTTATTTCTTGTTATGCCCACAACACACCCATGATTAATTCAGTGAATAAATACAACGCCTTTGCACCCTGTGTCCTACTTTACGCTCACATTATGCACAGGTAAAGGCCCAGTCACACCATCATGTTTGGGCCAGCAACTGGCGAACGAGGTGAAAGCGAGAGAAAAGGAGAGAAAAGTGGCCACACGTCGGCAAAAATCACGTTCCCGGAGTTTGGTAGCGGACCTCAAACGCATCACAGCTTTTCACAACTTGTTGGTAGCAGAGGCAGCCGTCATCCAGCGCTCCATTATAACAAGTGGGACGTTCAGGAGAG
>OMMV01177633.1:0-11164 GCA_900302635.1 Chatrabus melanurus | reverse complement strand
TATTTAGTCATAAATTGTGCTAAAATCATGAAAATATCTGTGAAAACCCTCATAGAATTGTGTGAATTTGGAGATGTTGAACATTAAGTATCAAATACATGAAAATGTAAAAGATAGATAAAAAGTAATTTGGCACAATATGACCCCTTTAATAATTATCTTACTGGATCCAAGACCATTTAATTTCAATCAGTTCATTCAATCTGTTCTTTGAACGTTCAAACCTGGATCAAAAACATCATGAATCAAACATTTTTACACCTTTAAGAGGTCCGTGTGAGTTTAATTTATGCTCGTTAAAGCGGAGCGTTTCAGCGTAAAACGTCCGGTAGTTTACACACAAAACCCCACATTTTAGATATTTCTGTGACAGTTATTGAAGCTAGATACTTTTGAAAGGAAAGGAGACTTACATGTGCAGCTGAATGGTGGAGAGGAAATATCACATTCAGCCACAAAACAGGCGTGGCGCAATTTGGAGTACATTTTAAACATGTATACATCACAGTTTGGCATAAATAATTCATGAGGCAGTGAATAGGATCAGTAAAAAATAGAATGGCATCACAAGCTCGTTTTCTTTTTTACATTTGGCTTTTATCGCATTTTGGAAAAGAGCTCTTCATATTGTATAAGTAGCCATCCTGCTGTTTGTTTCTCCATGTAGAAGTGGAGTTGTGTCAGGGAAAGTATCCTGTGTAAAACTTGTGCCAAATGCAACTCTGTACTGGATCTGCTGTAGCAACTGGGAGCAGCCGAAAGACAAACAAGAACATTCTGTATTGAATAAGTACCATATTTTCTGGAATATAAGTCACACTGGCATATAAGTCACATCTGTCAAAAAATGTGTCATGAAGAGGAAAAAAACATATATAAGTCACATTTATTCTTGAAAGGTGGTGCTACCGCTTCAAGCAACAAGAAACAAAATGAATTTAATTGGTGCATTATTTATTCATAATGCAAATACCGCATTAGTGATCAGAAGCTGACGAGCTAATTAATGTTACTGTACCAAACGCAAAATGTGAGTAATCTGCTTCTTTTGGCCACTGAACAGATGTGAGGTCAATGTTGGAAAAGTCTTTTGTGAAACATTTGTAAAATATAATAGACTTACCTTAGCTTAGCTGACTTGCCATTGCTGTTCTTGTTGTTTCACAACTCTGTTTTATTCCAGAGTGTGGCCTTTCAGGTGGCGAGCATTATTTCTTAAATTTACTCATTCTCTAAGACAAAGAAGATTTTTGTCATTCAGAGCTGCTGCTTCTTCTTCTGCTTCTTCTTCTTCTTCTTCTGCTCTGAAGTGTGACTCACAGTACCTCATTCAGTATACAGGAGGAGATTGCCACGTGTGTAGATGGTGCCATCTTGTGGCCAAAGATGATAATCTATTATTTTTTCATATATAAATCACTTTGGAATATAAGTCACAGGACCTCCAAAACTAGTAAAAAAAAAAATGGCCAAGGATAGGGAAGTGTGGACTGAGCTGCTAAGTCTGCTGCCAGCGCAACCTGGACCCAGATAAGCAACAGAAAATGAATGAATGAATGAATGAAAAAAGGGATTTAAACTCCGGGAAATATTGTAATCCATAATAATATTTAATGCAAAACTAATTTGTATATAATATACTTTGTATATGACAATTTGACCCTTAAAATACAGCAGATCTCTCTGGGAAAACCAGAGAAATTCCTCCTGTGCTGCTTATTGAATTGAAAACATCAACATACGCAATGTTTATGCAATTGTTTTTGTCAAAAAAAAGTGAGAGAAGCTGATCAGAAATATGAATGGAATATTCAATCCAAAAAAGGCAGCAAAATAGAATAGAACTGAATTGAATCGAGCAGGTAGCTCTGACGGTATAGGATTTGAACTACCAATATGTAGGCCTCAGTTCGAGCCTGGCACATTGGTATTGAAATGGCAGACTCAGAAGTGAGAGGTTTTCTGGCTAGGTGGATCTGCACGTAGTCCACCACAGCTCCCTGAGGTGAAGCAGTTGAGCGCATCATTCCTGCAACACCTCCTTTTCCTTCAACTCCATCCATCCGATCTCCTCTATATCCCATGAAGTGCAGACAGACCCCAGCCCCATCATGGTGCTCCCCACCTACAAACCTGGGGAAGATGAAAACCGGAGTAAAAACATGGTACAACCCAGAGTTATTTTGGTATTTTAACATTAGTTTTAATTTTAATTGAACTTTCCAATTCAGTTTTGTTTTAACTTGATGAGTGAAGAGGAGAAATACAAGCACTAATGCACACATTGTGAACCCACCTATGTAAAGTGTATGAATATTGTGTCATAAAAATAACAGAAAAACTGCGCTGGACATTACACCAGGTTTTGGGAGTGTATGATGCAATTGCTTTCCGCTGCCTAACGACAGCAATGCACCAGCACTGTGCCTGATCACACCTCATTGTAAGACCAACACAATAATGCACAGATGAGCACAAATACACTTGGTATTTATACAACATGGGTATATGTGTCATTTGCATGAAAATGACAAATGTGTCTGTCAAAAACTAGCAATGGCTCTTGCGCTGCGCTTTGTGCCACTTTGATCAGAGTGTAACATTGGCCCCTAAGTGTCTCTGTGAGAAACTGGTTGTTTAAAACAGAAAATAAATGCAACATAATTAGGATACCACATAGGTGAAATGTCCTTCATTTGACATTAAAAAAAAGAAAGCCCAAAAAAAGTCTGATGTTGCTGTCTGTCTCTCTGGTGGCTGCACAGGTCGAGTGGACAGCATGGTGATCGACAACGATGTGACCAACTACACCTTGTCGAGTCTGTTTCCTGCTACAGAATACAAGATTAGTCTCAACGCTGTCAGAGGCAGCCAGGAGAGCAAAGTGGTCAGCACATCTGTCTTCACAGGTAGGACCTAATACTCAACTAGTATCAGTACTCATAGAGTGCAGCACGTGCACCAGATGTGTTTGACACCGATACAGGCACATTAATTATTTGTGATTCAGTGCCACCATAATATATGGTTCTGTATGGCCTTGACATTTGATCAGTTCTGTCCAAAATCCAACCACTTGATCCTTGACTAACACACAACCCTTCCATCATCCAATCCATACTGGATCTAAAATATTTGAGTTCAGAGGTTCTGACCTTGTACCCAAGTGAAAGTTGATATATGACTTTATATTAATGTTTAATAGCAACCATAGGTGTATCTGTAACTAATTCCTCAAAGTAGCCATTCTAATTATCCCCTATATATATAACCATTGAACCAAAGTTTCGACCTTGGCCTGTGACCTTGACTTTTAATTGATTTTTTTCTCACAATTAAATCACTTTGTCCCTGGCTGATCCTCAGTCATTCCACTGAAGTTTGGTAAGGTAAACAATACCCCTGCATGTTAGAACAGAAGAGAACAGCGTAGTCAAATGGGACCCCAAACAAACTACATGCCCACAGAAGAGACAAAACAAACAAATCCTCTGTCAGTTCTCACTTCAGGCTGCTCAGGGACAAAGTGATGTACTGAGGCAGGTTAGAGCATAACATGATTTAGTTAGAAATGTCCACTGATGCAACGGCAGCCATCACACTGTATATGTCCTCTAGCTCAGTGTTCACTGATGTTTTTGAAGCCAAAATGGCTTTTTATGTCAGAGTAAAAGCACAGATCTACCAGATGGAACTGGGGCATATGTTCAACACATCATCCTGTTTTTAGTCTGTGAGCCAGTCGAGAATGATGTAGCCAAAAGTGATACTTGTTGTAGTATCCACCTGAGAAAGAAAGAAGATTTAAAAAGGAATCTGCCAATGGATTACATTATATTTAACTCGTCCTTTGATATATTCTGCAAAGAAAGGGTTATTTGCTATTAAATGGGTTGTTGATTTATGTCCAAAATTTGCAAATATCGTTGTTCACATATTTGCTTGTGTACATTGCATGAAGTTGAAAGATTAAAAAATGGTTTATCCACCACGGAATCACCATGCCTCACCACGGAATCACCATGCCTCACAATGGACATCAAACATGGTAAAGATCTACCTGTTGAATGGTGACTGCTGTTAAAGCTGGCTGATCGCTCTAATTTACTTTAAGTCAAATCAGGTTTTGGGAAATACTTTGACCATGCGTGTTGAATTTTCTAATATGTTGATTTGTACTAAAGAAAATCAGACACATTGCACTAAAACTCACAAAGACTCACAAATCTCTCATCTTCAACTCCATCTCTTCGATAAAGTTTCTGCTGTGAGTGGGTGGCAACATGCACATGCAACAACTCTACACTGAAGACTATTTCAGCAGTGACATTCTTGTCTCTGGGTCCTGGGCCTTTGACCTCTAGAGACGCCTGGGACGACCTTCAGGAGTCATGATATTCCTGGACAGAGGTGTTTGGCGATGTTGATACCTTGCAGGAGAACGCAGAAATAAGTCTTTAGGTTCCTGGTGCTTCCTGTTTTACTGTATGGTTGTGAGAGTTCAACATTAAGCAGTGACCCAAGGTGATGACTGGATGTCTTTGGCACTACGTCTCTTTGGAGGATTGTTTGGTACCACTGGAATGACTTTGTGTCAAACGAACAGTTACTTAGAGATGTAGGCACCTTCAGGAACAACTGAAAAAAGCCAAGGAGAAGCCTACATTTCACCTGGCTCTGGCAGATAGATGGCTACTTTTCTGCCTGGGTGGTTGCCATCCAGGACCCAAGGCAGTTCCATAGTGTGGTGGATGTGGTGACATGCAGCATCAGTGCATGCTCCCATTCCTGGCCTGACTGAAGAATATGTATTAAAATGAGCAACACAAACTCTAAAAGGGCAGCTGACATTGCATGAGGTGCAGTCTTTGCTGCAGCAATAGATGATGCTAACCCAGGAACTGGTAACCATCCCTTTCTTTTGAGTGTGTGCTTCCTTTCCTCCAGTGGCAGGCCATGCACTTTACACCTAGGCCTTCAGAACTATCCTACTGCAATTAAATGCAGTATCACATGATATAGCATAACAAATAGTTGTTACATATGTCGCAAATCACTGTCATTATCAAAGAAACAAGAGAAAACTCACAACAGCCACATTTACTCATATGGCCGCCAACCAAGCAAAAATGCCATGAATACAAATAACACAAATAGAATTCAGCAGATTCCAGCCAAGCTGCTCAGCATATGTGCACCTGCCACATGCACACTGACACAGCCAGGCCACAGATGTCATTCACACCAGCAGCAACAATCTGAGGCAAGTAATAATCAATACCGAATAAAGACACATAAAAATCAATTAAACTTACCAAAGGTGTTCATCAATTGAAGGCAAAGTCTATCCTCCATTCTCCATGTTTATGAAGAGTTCAAGACATTGTACATTAAAAAAACAGAGCTAAGTAAAAATTTGACACAAATAAACTATGCCTAAAATCTAAACGTCGAGAGTTTCAATGACTTAGAACTTGAACTAGAACACTACGCACCTTGTTTCTCTCTGATCAGCCCACACTGCTGATGTAGCTGTAAGTCACCTAGCAGACCATGGAGTGTCAAAGAATACGGCCAACATAGCAAACTCGAAATTATTGGTTAACGATTAAGACTTTCCACAACATTGTCCCTATGCATCATCCCCAGTTGTTTTAACAGCAGAGGGATTCAATTGAGATTGTGAAGGCCTCAGAGGAGATTTTTCACCCAGAGACCGCAGGGAGAAATCTGATTGGATAAAATGAAGCTCTCATCCATATGAGCTGTTCGGGAAGCAGCACAGCTTAGGAAGAGCAGCAATGAAATCATTTCATGCCTATAAATAAGACAATAAATATTAAATAAATAAATGATTGGAATTTTTGTAAAATGCATGTAAGATGAATAAAAATGTTAGATTATGAAAATACATTTTCTGACTGATAATATCTAGGCCAGTACAGAAGGCCTGATGGCCCACCTCTGCTTTCCTCATTCTCCACTGTCTCATCTGTCTTTTTTAGCGTAATAGCTTCTAGTCTTTCTCCTTTAGCATCGCACGCTCTCTCTCTCTCCCAGTATTTGCATTCTTTCCTTGCTGCTTCATAACTACTCTGATCTTGTCGATCTTTTGCCCTCTTCCTGTTTTCCAACTTTTTAAAGCACTCGTTCTCACGCTTAACTCAGCACCAAATCTTCACTCTAAAAAAAAAAAAGAAAAGAGAAAGCTCACTATGTTTAAATGTGCATAAACTAGGGACACCTTTCTCTCGGATAGAACTCCTGTCCCGGCACTGCATGCATAATCATCTGTGTGCATGAGACAGTAAGGGAGCTGGAGACATGACAGGATTGGAGAGAGGAGAGCAGGGGAGCAGAAGGTGCGTTTGCATGCTAATGAGATGTGATTCAGCAGGAGACAGCAGGTTCAAGAATCCAGTGAGGGAAAAGCATCCCTGTCTTTTCACTCTCTTTCTTTTCTTTGTGCGGCTCGTGCCCCGCTCTTCTTTGTTATCAGCTTCCTCTTCAAACACTCCCACTGTACTTACAATATGCACAGCCGTTGGGTCTGCAGTAGCCTGAAAAGAACATAATTACGCAGTCAAGCTTGTTAGAAACAGTAAATAACATTTTCCTCTAAACACACAATGCCCAACCAGGGACATGTTAATACTGCTTTCAACAATAATACATAAACAACGGATTTGGAGGAATAATCCTACATGAGTTGCCTAAGCATGTAAGTAGCTGAAAATTGCTGCTTACTTTGGGAATCAAATCATTTTCAGATGTATTAAAAAAGTGTGACACAGCATTTCATCTTGACAGAACTATAAGTACTACTAATCTAAAGTGAATATGACCAGGCGGAAACTAAATATGTGTGAAATCTTGTTTAGAAATTAAGTACAATCCTTTTCTGCAATCTTTAGAAGAGAATTATGAATATTATCCCAGTGTTATTTTTTTTAAATCTAGCTACTGAAATTAATTTTAGCCTTAAATTGTATAAAAATCTGTATTGGTAAGAGTCAAACAATTTGTATGAATTGTAAGGATTTGTTCATTTTCCAAGGCTTTTCCAATTACAGGTTCGAATTACAGGAGGGTACATGGGGGGAGTGCAAAACATTTATATATCCTTTTTGCCTGTACTTGTAAATATTACAATATATTTCCCATATTCATGCCTAGAAGTATCTTGTAATATGATTTCAGACACCCCTAAAGTGGACCATACCATTTTTTAACTTAACCTCTCCTCTACTTTACTCCCATCACTGCAATGGCTAATTTAAGTCTATAGTTGAGCTTAGTGGCTCAAGCCAAGGGATACTGCAGTAGGTTAATGTAAGTAGCTATTGAGCTACTTCAATATGCCCACTGTCTTACCTTCAGAGGTTCTGAATTAGATTGTGCGGCCAAATGCTAACATTAGCTAGTTCCTAACTTTTGCCTTAATTTATAGTTCAACTAACTAATATCAGCTAACTAAACCTAACATTTGTCTTACCTAACATTAGTTAACTAATATTTACATTACAACACAGGTAATGGGCAAAAACAGATTTTATTGCTCACAGTTACTTCTATTGAATCAGTCAGAAAAAGCAGCTTATTAACTTATCTTCCTTGTGCTTAGCAGCACGGTGTTGAGCTTTTAACACACCGGAAGCAGGTACGGAATGACAAAGGGTCAGTTCGAAAGCACCTGTGCACTATGTTTCATGCTGTGGAGCACTTTATTTCCTGAAAGATGTTTAAAGACCCTACTGTGCATCATATTTGAGAGTATGAACAAATGACCGAGAAGGTTGTATGATCGGAGTTGTTGCCCCAGCACATAACTGCAGCCCAACTAGGTAATTGCTATGAGGTGTGTTATATACTTACCATGCAATATCTAACGCAATTTGTCATGGGTCACGTTTTGGCGTTTAGGTGTTTTTTTACCAAGCCTGTTTGTCTGCTGGCCAAAACTGAACTATTTTTGCCTGTGAGATAATAAACCTGCTTTTACCTTCCATCGTTGTGGTTCTCTGCATTGGGGTCCTTTGCCAAACCATTACAGCAATTCAGATAACATTATTTGGGCTGATGCATGGCTGTGTGATATGTTCAATGTCAGTGTAGAGAAATAAATTCAATATCAAACACAAAATTCATTTCTCCCATTTACTGGTGCAGTCTGTGCCCTAGAATACAATTTTTTGACAAGTATGAGTGAAGCAAAATTATTATTTTGTACCCATAGTTATATAGAAAACTGTTATTTACCTTTGTCAAAGGAATTGCAACAGCTTTTCATCCCTTCTGAAACCTTCATCACTTTCAATGCTTGGCATTTTGAAAAGGCATTTGCAACTTTTATGTGATTCAGAGAAAAATTGTGCCATGTCTGTCTTCAAAACATTTCTTTTGCCTTTGGCCAGGGTTAGATGAAGGTGAGTCTGATGCGGTCAGTAGAAATATTTCCTCTCTGGCTGCATCTGTGCTTTTTCAAAACGAAAACACTGCTAGAAAACTATTTCAATTTGGAACTGACTATGTTTCTTTGTAAGTACATCACAAAAGTTCAAAAAGCATTAAATAACAAGACAGATTTGAGAGAACGAACAGAAGTAAAGTGTTAATTAGAAGCCATGGTGTGAAGAACATAATGCCATCCAGAGCCACTGACTGCTGCGAAGTGAAAAATAGAGAATTTACAGTAAAAAAAGAAAAACAGAGAGGAATCCTTTTTTTTCTTCTGACCACAAAACAGCAGGTATTGTTTGGATGGACTTATCTTTGTGCCACAGTTACTGTGCAGCAGCCTGCAGTTTTCAGATTAACACAGTGTTGGCCGCGCTTCACTTGTTACAGGTGCAGCGTGACATGTCTGCTCGCAGAGTACTGCGGAAAAGTGTTCCTATTACACTCAATTAAAGGTACCACCAATCATAAACCACATTCCTCATTATAATTTAGATTCGACTGATTTATTTTTGGTTTTACCTAAATCCAATTTAGCTCAAATGCCGGCCCTTTGCAGACGTCCAGTATTTGCTGCTTTTAATTTTTTGTAGTTAATAATTAACTATTATTATTCATATTTTATACTTCAAACAAACTGCACGATACAATGTATTGTAGCAATGAGTAATACACATGAATCTAGATATAATTATCACTTTGTGTCCATTTCGGTAAATTAAAGCATCATTTGTCCGAGCCAGTCCGGAGCTGTTATCATTCTCAAATAGAGCATTCATTAAGTAACCGTTATGTTCAGTGTTTCAAAAGGAAGCAGTGATTTGTTAGTGTTAATGTGCTATTCAGCACCTCATTCCTCATTCACAGTTAAGGAATGATTTGTTAAATTGCTCAGTGTACGTTGGCGGATATCTATTAATATGTCATTAGACGCTTATAAATTACATATTTTGCATGCAACGCTTCACAAGGAAGTCATAAATCTGGAAAGTCAAAAACTCTTTGTTATATATTCACTATTCAGTAGTTAATTTCTTTCCTCTTTATTTCTGGATTTTGTGCACTTTGTGTTTCCTATTTCTCTTAAATGTCCATCCATCCATCCATTCTCTATACCCGCTTAATCCAATTAAGGGTCACGGGGGTGCTGGAGCCTATCCCAGCTGTCATTGGGCGAGAGGCGGGGTACACCCTGGACAGGTCACCAGTCCATCGCAGGGCCACACATAGACAGACAAACGCAGCCACACTCTCACTCACACCTATGGTCAATTTAGAGTCACCAATTCACCTAACATGCATGTCTTTGGAAGTGGGAGGAAGCCGGAGTACCCGGAGGAAACCCACGCAGACACGGGGAGAACATGCAAACTCCACACAGAAAGGAACTGGGCACGGTGGGAATCGAACCCCAGACCTGTGAGGCAAGAGCGCTAATCAATGAGCCACCATGCCACTGTCTCTTAAATGTGCCCAGCGGAAAAAATAATTGTATATAAGTGATGTGAAAATCTAAATATGCATTAAAATAATGCTGCTTTATGTCAGAATAGGACCACTGCCAGGCATTAATTTTGAGTGTTCTATCCTTTTTGTATACTAAGGTAATAGCACCCGTGGATATGTAGCCAGTAAGGGCTATGCCACTCTGCCATTTGACCCAGTGACCTTGACCTTCACCCAAATTATTGACCTGTGGTCGACCCTGCGAGGGTGATTCTAGAATCCACCTAAATGTGTGCTACACTTGGTCCAAATCAGGTTCAAAATCAAAATCCTTGACCTTGGCCCTTGCTAAAATTAATTCTTTATTGGCAATTTTAGGGTCAACCTTCAATGACAACCAAAGTTTGGTAGAAATCAGCAAAAGGCAAACAATCAGACAGGAAGACATGACCTTGACCCTAATGATTGACTCCTTATGCGTTTGGTGTAAATCGGAGTGAAAACCTTGAATTTTGACCCTTGACCCCAATGATTGACCTTGGGTAAAATTGATCTCACCTGGACAATTCAAGAGCACACCTACATACACGTGCCAAGTTTGGTGGATATTGGAGTGGAAAAACTTAAATTTTCACCTTTGATCCCAATGACCTTGACCCAATGATTGAACTTTGGTACATTTGGTCTCTCCTGGACAATTCCAGAACCCACCTACAAATGTGCGCCAAGTTTGGCGGACAAGGGCATAAAAATACATTTTTGACCTTTGACTCCAGTGACCTTGACCTGTGTCAAAACAAACCCTTTAAGGCCAATTCTGGGCTCGACCTTCAGCCACATACCGTGTTTGTTCGAAATTGGGCCAAGGACTTGGGAGGAGTAGGAGAACAAGCAGACAGACAGACATTTCTTTTCACTATAGTCTGACTAGATAGACAGTGCCCGTGAGTATGTACCATGCATGAGTGGTGTTTATAGTTGAGAAAGAATAAAGTGATGTAGATTATACTGCAAAGCACACTGCCAGAGACAGTGATGTACCTTTGAATTTTTAGGAAGTATCTCCCCAAAAATTACCAATTTATTCTTAGCCTATGCCTACCTATAGGCGGAATACTGTGGTCAGTGACTATATGTCATTGGGTATTCTGAGTAAATTTATTCTCACAATTATCTTCTCAGCACCTCCTGGCACACTACATTATTTATGAAGCAGCATTTCTTCCGCAGAATTTTCTGCTTTTACAGTAACATAATATTT
>OMMV01177631.1:0-25587 GCA_900302635.1 Chatrabus melanurus | reverse complement strand
TGGAAGGCAGCATGTCTGGTTGCCGTGTCCATATCACACCATGGAAACTCACCGAGCAAGCTCTCATTTATTATCTTTCGCATGAGGCAATGAAAATGATGTTATCTTTACACAGGTAACGCTTAAAGCAGTGGTTCCAAACCATTTTTTCTTGCCGCTCCCCCTACTTCTATCTGAGAAGTGTGGATGCATGCATGTGAGTGTGCATGCATGCACACACACACACACAGTGATTGTTTTTGCAAAAATAATCTTTACACATAAGTATCTGAGTATGTGGGTGCATTCACCCACACTTCTCAGATTTTCATGCGAAAGATAATAAATGACAAAATGAGAGCGAGCTCGGTGAGTTTCCATGATGTGATATGGAGACGGCAACCAGACATGCTTCCTTCCATTCCAAAGCACAACCGAACACAAACCAGCGAGGGACCCGGCAATCTAAATATGGCCAACGGCTGCAGCCAATCAGAGCATGAGCTGCCATTAGCCCGCCCACTCCCACCTCACCATAAACCTTTCACCAGATCTTGTTGGAGTTAAACATGTGACGTGGAGACCCGAGAAGCTGCTGTTTCTCTTCACCAGCCCTTTGGCTCGGTGCGTCGGCTCAACTGAGTTCAGAGTATCTGCTTTGGAATTTCCTCTGAAGCACGAAGTCTGTGTCGCAGCTGAAACACGGCGATAGCTGCTGTGTGCTCACTGCTGCTTTAATGCTTCAAAAAGTCTTTAGCATGCATGTGAAACCATATTTGACTTTTTAGATATTTCCGCACACTCATCTGCAGAAGAGAGAGTTTATCAGCGTTCACACTGACAGAACGTTAAGTGTGCACAGAGTATCAGATTTCTAAGTTGCCATCATAGTCTGAGTCATCTCAGGACGCTTTGACGTGGAATTCAAACCCAGATTGCACATTTTCTGTGGGCCGGCCTAACTGGAGCCAAATCTAGTTAAATTCTTGCAGTACGTCTAACTTGAGGTTCATCCGCTTGTGTCTTGTCACCCCTCCCCCAGTCAAAAGGAGCTGCCAGTATCACATAAACTGTGTTTCTCCCGATTGCCAACAGAAGGCGTGTTTAATCTGCAGCCGCAAATGATTGCATCCGGTTGGTGAGCGCACAAAGTGGAAGCTCTTTGCTGCGTTTCATTTAAAATCAGAGGTCAGAGATCATCTTCATTAGAATGATATCTGTGTTTCCATAACATATACAGTCCCTGAGCGTTTCACTGAGGCCGTTTGCACATGTGGAACTGCTGGCCCCTCCCCAAAGAGGTCTCACACAGGCAAAGAGGTCAAGGGTCACAAATTGACAATGTACACCGCCTGCTTCTGAAGCAAAGTTAAAGGGCAAGTTTGCTTTTTCACAACCTTAGTCATATTAAAACATTGTGAGCAATTAAAGTTGAACTCTGGAATTTTCCAACCTGGGCCTTATTTTTAGAAGTTTTGGGGTTCAACTTTTCACTGGGGACAAAAATGATTTTAATAGGTCCAGTATTGAGTTACAGCACGTCACAGGCTAAACAGCTGTACAATGTAAAGGTATGGGGCAAGCTAAAACGCCCAAAGTAAACTGCTTCTTGCCACCGACTAATGGGTGAAAATGTCATTAGAAGTGTTTTTATCAGCATGGAGAGAATCCTGAATCAAGAATATCTCATGAAATTTTAATAAATGTATTTAAATGACTGATTATACAGTACAGACGAATGAGCCCCTCATCGACAATCAGCTTGGAATGACTTAGTGCACAGTGGCGGCACCAAAACAAAAGGAGGCTAAGATAAGATGCCAACTGCATAATCAGTTTTTGGGAATTTTCAGAAGGTCGTTCTTTGCTTCTGGGTTAGGGATGAGGATGAAACTGATGTCTCAGCTGCCTGGCAAGCTTGCAAAGATGAAACCTGTGATCACCTATATCACCACTGTGAAAAAGTAGTGGGACAGCACGGTGGCTTCGTGGTTAGCAGAGGTGAGAGTAAGTCACTGTCTTGCAGTTTCATGACTTGACAGTGACTTACTCCCACCTCTGGTGGTTAGCCCTGTTGCGAGAAGGTCTAAGTGCTGGGATAGGCTCCAGCCCCCAGGTGACCCATAACTGGAACAAGCTAACTATCAAATACTTCTATTTTAATATTAATTTATGCCCGCTCTGTTTTAATTGAGCTACATTTTGAACATGAAATTCCTCTTTAAGGTCTTGTCACAGCTTGAACCATAATTTGGTTCCCTTTGACCTTTTGAGGTTGACTTATGTGTTGCTGCATGTCCCAACTGTCTTCGAGCTTCAGATTTGACTGGTGACCTGACGTTCACGAGTGATGACAGAGTTCAGGATTTGGCCCTGAAGCAGCAAAGAAACCCCACACCATCACACTATTGCCACCATGCTTGACTGTTGGCATGGTGTTATTGCTGGGTGGAAAGATCCGCCACTTGGAGAAAATGACCATCACCTAAGAAATGGCTTTTGAGCATTTTCAATAAAAAGGAATTTCACTCACTGGAAAGGTTCTATCTGAGTGATTTTTTAAAGTGAACAACTGTGTGAAAACAGGAATACCAAAGATAGTACATTGATCTTCCCTGTGGAAGGTTTCCACCAGGAGAGTTTTCTTAATCCCAACATTGATCACACAGTTGGCCGCTGTATTCAGACTCAATGTTCACTCAGGTTGCAGCAGCAGCGTCCAACACCATCTAGTTTGTCACCGTCAGACACATTCATGGCTCAGCCATTAAAATGTGACTGGAAAAGATATTAGCGAGAATGTAGCGTAATGGAGTACAGGACAATGTTCGGAAATGTTTTTAAAGGATTTTTGCACCTGTGTTGAAATGGAACATCTCTCTCTCTTTTTTTTTCCCCTTTTTGTCAAACTAGGTAATAGTACCCATGGACATGAAGGCAGTAAGGGCTACAGCAATTTGATATTTGACCCCAGTGACCTTGATCTTCACTCAAAAGTTTGCCCACTATCTGAACTTGCCAGGGCAATTCTAGAATCCACCTAAGTGTGTGCCACATTTGGTCCAAATCGGGTTGAAAATCAAATTCCTTGACCTTTGCCCAAATTAATTCTTTAAGGGCAATTTCAGGGTCACCCTTCATTGACATACCAAGTTTGGTAGAAATCAGCAAAAAGACCTGGGAGAAGTGTTCCCACAAACAGAAAGGCAGACATGATTTTGGCGCCAATGATTTGACCTTATTGGGCAATTCTGGGACCCACCTCCATATGTGTGCCAAGTTTGGTGTAGATCAGAGTGAACAACTTAAAGTTTGACCTTTAACCCCAATGACCTTGACTCCAGTGATTGACCTTAGGCAAATTTGACCTTGCCTGGGCAATTTCAAAACCCACATACATATGTGTGCCAGCTTTGGTGGACATCGGATTAAAAAAAACCTCGCATTCTTTTTTTTAATACTGCTGCCTCAGGGAATTGTGGGGCTTCATTATCTCCTTTCCTTTCATAAAGGATGCTGGAAAAGGAAATTTCACAGGAAGCACTGAAGCACCTTTCCAAAGCATTTCGGCAATTCAAACAACTCTTATCATGGCTGCTAGTTCCAGGTCATTTCATTCAGTTAGGAACTTTCCTAAGCAAAAAGACGACCTGAATCCCACCCATACTGGAAAAACCCTCTGTGATGTCACGCATAGTTTTTCTGAAGAGCAGTTTTGAAGCTCACATGGTGCGGCTCTGGAGGTTGCCATCTTGGTAATGATTATCTCTGCTTAACACCTGGTGGAGCATGGGCAAGACCAGCATGACGTGGGTGGGACGAATGAAGCCCAAATACACCCCCCCCATCTCGAGTTCCCAAACAAGCAAAGCTACGGCTAACAGGCTAACTTTGGTTCGGGTGCTTTATTAACGCATATTTTTCTGGACTGGGTGATGGTTTTCATGACGGATGGCTTGGGTGTGGTGTGGGTATTAAAACTATGACTGGAATATTGCCTTTGTAACCATGGCACCATCAGCGGACCTAATGTCACCAAGCTACCTGCTAATTAGGGCTAACCTGGTGCTAACATATGAATTAAATAATACTAAAATGTCACTCAACAAGGGCAAGGACCGGGTTGCAACCCGGTCGAGTCAACTGCTTGGCATTACCATGGCATTTTTACCATACCTACAGTATAATCTATGGTAGGTATGGTACAAATACCATGGCGCAGGTACCATGGTATTTTTGACAGTGCCATGGTACATATACCATAGCATTTGTACCATACTGACAGCATCTATTATGGTAAGTATGGTACAAATACCATGGGACCACATCAGCTAGCTGCCTCTGCTAGCGGGGGGGTCGAAAACAGCACCCAGCTGTCACTCAAAGTGACCACACTCCTAATTAGTCACAACTTTATGGCTTAAAATAGTTTAAACTGATGACTTATACAAAAGTCAACCCCCTGTATGGTTGTTATGAATGTAAGGTTTTAACATGGCCGTCTGTGGGGATTGACTCACTTTTGGAGCCAGGCTCAAGGAACTGCAAGATTTTCCACTTCTGTGTTGATGTGGCTGACCACGCCCCCTTCACTGAAGGCAGAAGGGGGCGTGGTCAGCAGCAGCTCCTTTTCATTTAAAGCGACAGGCACAGAAACAAGATGTTTCTTGGAGTCTTGAAAATTGGGTGTGTGCATTTTTTTTATGCTGCCTCATTGTCTTTTTGGCTGCAAATTTCATCTGTGTTTAACACACCTGATGTCAGCTTGCTCAAAAGGTCGATAATACGACCCCTTTAAATAAAATAGTGAAATGATTTTGTAGATTGAAGCTACTCACCAAATGGCTGCACTTTGAACACCTTCCAGATTTTCTACGCTCTGTCATTCACTCCCTTGGAGGCAGTGTAGAAAAAAGATTTTTTTCTATCACTTTCTGTCCCTTCCTCCTGCTTTTTTCCTTTCCTCCCTGTCTGCCTCCATCTCTCTATCTCCAGTTGTTCCTTCCAGTTTTTTGTCTCCTTCTTTCCTTCAGCTCTCCATCTCTCTCTCTCTCTCTGACCAGACAGAAGACCAGCAATAATAGGAGACAGGAAAGAAACTCCACAGCGGCGGTGTGCACGGGGCCAAGAACCAAGCCCAGTGGACATTTTCCTCTTTCTATAACCCTCTAATTTTGCATTTATTTTTGGATGAGAGTTTATTGAGCTAACTCGAAGCGCAGTGCAAAAACCATGGGAGTCAGTCGCTGTGATATTCACTCATCTGCGACTTATTTAGCTGTAGTGTTGCTGCAGCTTATTTAAAGACGTTGTGAAGCCGATTAAAGCCTTAAAAACCAGCAACACATTTTATGAGATTACGCAGCCTGACGCTTTAACAGTGCAGAAGACAAATTCGAAAAATGAACATTTTGATCAAATGATTCAAACCTATATATAAATGATACAATAGAATTTTATGATAGTGATGTAACACTATTTTATTTCATAACATCCTTTCTGGAAAATGATGCTTCAAATGAGAGGTTGTTTTGTCTTTATGGAAAATTTTAACAATCATAGGTAAATGTAGACTCACAGGGGGTAAAGCAGACTTTAAAAAAAAAAAAAGCTGTAAAATTGGTACAGTAATATTGTTGAACTTATGTCAAATGGTGAGCTCTATCTTTCACCCGGTGCAAAGCGGCGCACAGTGCAACCAAAGTGTCAGTGCTGCTTTCTGCCTGACGCATTTGTTATCTTTTTAACCGCCACCTGCGTCCTCTAGATCACAATACTGCTTGTTCTCATATCAGCGTATTGGTCTAAAAATGAGGTGGTGTGTTCATACTGCCCGTCACAAGAAAGCGTTTGTGTCTTAGACCACCAAAAACCAGGTCAAAAGTCGAGCGTTGTGTTATTCCTTATTTAAACATTATTTAACACTCAGACACGTCTTACATAAGCAGGTTCACATTATGTACGTGCTGCTTGACTGCACATATTGTAGCCAGTCACCTACAACGGTGTAATAGTATGACGGCATATTACGGCCACTACCATTCACGTATACACAAAATGTGCGAGTTCAGGAAACACATGTTAGAAATAATGCCAATATTAATATGCAGCCATGAGAGTGAGGTGCATGTATGGTTGCAAAGTGAAGGGATGTCATTTGCGATTGACTGTGCGTTTTACAGCAGGACAACAAACTGAAAGGAAGCTCAGAGGGCTACAGCAAATACACAGGCGAGAATGACTTAGTACCACAAGTAATTACGGACAATCTAACAAAAAAGGAAGGCAAAAGGAAGTACAGACAGTTATCAGCATGTATGATCAGATTATGTTTACTTAACTGAAGGAAAATGGGATTCTCAGAGCCTGTGCTGAGGCTGGATGAGGTCTGAAAAGATCAACAAAACGTCACTGTTCAAAGCATACAAAGCTCTCAGCTCGATGATGTGGACTGAACTGAGCCGTCATAGCTTTTTAGAAGACTCTTTTTCAAGTATTCTCAAAGATCTTATTGGGACGTGGGAACAAGTTGTCAAAATGTGAGAGAAAAAAAACTTTAACGTGGCAACTTTACTCACATCCTCCCCATGAAAAGACGAGGTGCAAATGAGGGAGGACGAGGAGTAAGTAAGTATAGAAGGCGGCAGTTATATACGCTCCATCTGCTAAACAGTGGATTAAGAGAACTCAGTTCTGCCTGTGCTGGATGCTCGGGGAGGGAGAACAGACCGCACTACATTCTTTTGTACTGAGGTCACTTTTTTCTTCTCAACATTTCTGAAGTACTCGGCAAGCTTTGGGCCGGACTTCAACCTCACACTGATGGAGCACGGGACGATCTACTGCACATGCTCACAAGTGATACGATGATGATAGTCCACGATATTCCACCTGAACGCAACACCACATCACAGGAAACGCTGATCCGACCATCTTAATTTTCAGTTTTAAACTGTTGTACTGCAAGAACAGAATTGTTTAAACTGCTTTTAGATCTCTTAAAACATAGATTTAAACAAGATACTGATTTATAATGTACTGTTTTAAACAGCTGGAAATAAAATCTTACAATCATGATAAAATTTGGCTTTAATCTGTTTTGGTTTAGACTGCCTTTAAGCCAAATTAAATTTAAAGTTGGAACTCGTGGCACACCCTTTAAATTGTAATTATTCATCTAAAACTGTTGGTGGGTTGCTAAAAACCAACTGACAATCTTTAGATTTTGAATTGTTGGTTGAAATGAAAGAACAGTTTGATTTGTGATATTTTGTAGACTGAAGGATTAATCTAATCAATAATGAAAATAATTACTTGTAGACCTATATACAATAGTCTCAAGTACTAAGTAGTTGGACAGTAACAATTTTTGTAATTTAGCCTCTGTACACCACCACAATGGAGTTGAAATGAAACAGCCAAGATGTGCTTGTAGTTTAGACTTTTAGCATTAATTTTAAGTTTAACAAAAAATTGCATTAACCTTTTCAGAATTACAGCCATTCATATATATATATATAAATATATATAGCCACTAATTTCACAGACCATAAGTAATTGGACAAACTAAATGCAATGATTATTTTTTACAGTGCATGCACAATTATTAAGCAAGTGAGTATTCTGACCTTATCATTTCTATGCATATTTTCCAACTCCAAGCTATATAAACCTGAATGCTTATTGGATTTAAGCATTCTCAGGTGATATGCATTTATGCAACAAGGGAGGGGTTGGCCTAAAGTGATTAACACCCTATATCAAGGTATGCATAATTATTAGGCAGATTCTTTACCTCAGGCAAAAAGGGCCAAAATAAGAGATTTAACAGACACTGAAAAGTCAAAAATTGTAAAATGCTTTTCTGAAGGATACAGCACTCTTGAAATAGCTCAGCTAATGAGGCATGATCACCGAACAATCAAATGTTTTGATGCAAATAATCAACTAGGTCGCAAGAATCATGTGGACAAGAAAAAAAATGCAAATTTACTGCAAAAGACTTGAGAAGAGTTGCACGTGATGCTACCAGGAACTCATTATCCTCCAGTGCCATCATATTTCAGAACTGCAACTGACCTGTAGTGTCCAAAAGTACAAGGTGTTCAGTGCTCTGAAACATGGCGAAGGTAAGGAAGGCTGAAACACAACCACCACTGAACAAGACTCACAAGTTGAAAAATCAAGATTGGGCCAAGAAATATCCGAAGATAGATTTTATGGACAGATGCAATGAGAGTGACTCTTGATGAACCAGATGGATGAGCCTATGGCTGGATCACTAATGGACACAATCACCACATTGAGTCAGATGCCAGCAAGGTGGAGGAGGGGTACTGGTATGGGCTGCTATTATTAAGGATGAGTTTGACCTTTTCGGGTTGAAGGTGGACTTAAAAGCAACTCCCAAACCTACTGCCAGTTTTTAGAAGATAGTTTCTTCAAGCAGTGGAAAACCTATTGAGAACTTGTGGGCCCTTCTTAAACGTGAGATTTATATTGAGGGAAAACAATAAACCTCTTTAAACAGCATTTGGGAGGCTGTGGTTGCTGGTGCAAGAAAAGTTGATCATCAACAGATCAAGAAACTGACAGACTCCATGGATGGAAAGCTCTATTTGCTATATTGAATATTTTAGAAATCTCAAAAGTGTTTGTTAATTTTGAGTTGTTTATTTGTTATACTTACGTTAATAAATGAAAATAAACAAGTGACATTGGAAAATTTTAGTGCTTCATTTAGTTGTATAATAATTCTGCACACTAATAGTGGCCTGATAATTGTGCACACATATATATTCCCCTGAGAAAGCCAACACTCACGTTTCCTTTCTGTTGACGTCTGATCTTCTGGCCACTGCAGCTTTACAGGAACAGCTGCAGATTAAGAGCCTTGTTCAAGAGCACTTCAGTGGTGGTAATGAAGGTGCTGCTCTTATACTTCCCCACCCAAATTTATCCTCCAATTAAACCCTGTGTCAATAATTCCTAAGGAAAAGTGTGTTGCATATGGATGCTTACAGAATGTCAACATATATTCAGGAAGCAAGGAGAGGGAATGTAAATAAAATATGCTTTGAGAAGTAGAAATACTCTTGTTTAAAATTACATCATGTAATCGGTGTAAACTCTAATAAGGTAAAGGTAACACATTTGTATCCTGTGACAGAATGAGACGGCACAGAGCATGACACATTACGGCTTGAAAAGTCAGTAATATAATTTACCTATTTGAAAATGTGCTACAATAAGAAAAATACTTCAAAAGTCCCACAATAATATATGACAGTTAACCAGAGCAGCACGAAGAAGAATGCATTCCTACACAAAGACACAGCAGACCCTTTAAATTATGTTAACCCCAACCCTTTGACTGTAGATATGATTTTTTTTCATCCATGCATTATTTTGTAAGAGATCAGCGGCCCTACTGTAAACTGTAAAGCCCAGTGAAGGTGTCATTGGTAATTTCCACCTGAGGACGTTGTCATTTTTATGCCCAGCACCTGCATCCTCTAAATAAAAACACCACTTGTTTGCCACCAGAAAGTGGTTGCACCTTAGACTAGCAAAAAACCAGGTCCAATGTCCAGTGCTTTGCGACAGCATTTCCTCCTGCTTAACCCTAGAACATGAACGTTTAGTGAGTATATCCTGTGATCACCCATGGCGTGGGTAGAAATCTCCCAGCGTTAGTGTTCTAGGGTTAAGTAGCAAGGTTTACTTGGACATGGCTCAAATGGGTTTGCACTCTCTTCTTTGCCCTTTTTGTGGCTGCAGTCAAAATAGGGCCTCCGGTCAGGTCTAGAACCATGTGCTGGTGCTATGCCACTTGTAGTTGCTGGGATCCTCAGTACTGAGGCCCCTGTGTAGTGGCTGTAGTGTCATAGCTGATGTTCCCTCACAATAGTAGGCAAGTTGTATGCCTCATCAGAAACCTGGTACCAGTTGTGACCTTAGGTCATTGGTTAGAGTACAAGAGCCCTATTTTACACCCGGGGCAAAGAAGCGCAAAATGCAAGCGTCATTATGTTCCATGTGACACAGTTGTCATTTTCACGCCCAGTGCTTATGTTGTGTAAATAGCAAGTGTACTTGAGTTCATCTGTGCAATGATGAGTGTGTTGGTCTTAAAATGAGGTGTTGTTGCATTGTTATCTTGAGGCATCAGAAAGTGATTGCGACATAGACCACAAAAACTCTGCATACAGAGTTTTTCTGCTGTTCATGTGGCACAATATTCAGATATGTCTTACGTAGACAGGTTCATGACACACGTACACTCAGCTTGCACACACAGGGATGTACAATAGCACATCAAACTACAACAAAACTGAAAAAATTAAAAATTAAATAAAAGTAAAAAATAAGGAGGAATGTTGCAGGAATCAAACTGCTTCACGTCAGGGAGCTTTGGTGGTTGCTCTCGTAAGTGCAGCGTGATTTGACACTTTGTGCACAGATCCATTTCCTTGCCAGAAATCTCTGACTTGAGTCTGCCGTCTAAAGAGGTGCTTCACTCTTAAAGGCGATGACAGATGACAATTTGATTGGTCCCTTTGATTGGTCGAAGTCATTCATTTTCTGCTGCTTCTCTGGGTCTGCTGATAGCAGCAGACCAAGCAGCTCAGTCCACACTTCCCTATCCTTGGCCAAGTCCTCTAACTCTTCCTGGGGGATTCCAAGGCGTTTCCAAGGCAGCTGGGAGATATAATCCCTCCAGTTTGTCCTGGGTCTTCCCCGGGGCCTCCTCCCAGTTGAACATGCATGGAAGACCTCTCCACGGAGATGATCGGGGGCATCCTCACCAGACACTCAAACCACCTCACCTGGCCGCTTTAGATGTGAAGAAACAGCGGCTCTACTCCAAGTCCCTCCCAAATATTCAAGCTCCTTACCCCACCCCTGAGTGTAAGTCCAGATACCTGATGGAGTTATGCCCAAAACACACCCATGATTAATTAAGAGACAAAACCAATTTGCACCCTGCACCTTACTTTACACTCTGGATTATGCACCCTATAAAGAGCAAAAGGGAGTTGGACACTTCCCAAATGCACTTGCTATGCACTTTAGACCATGTGCTATATATTGTCAAAATAGCACCCAAGTTTCACAACTCCACAATAAGACAGAAAGCACCAGGACTTTGAAGACTTGGACCTTAGTTCTCCTGCAAAGGTATCAACATCGCCAAAGACATCTGTCCTGTGACTGCCAGTCTAACGATAAATGAATCTCTCAACATGTTCGACACTTTCACCACATACAGATACGCCTCTGGATCTAAGACTTGATCCAAGACAGCTGTAAACCCAGATGCTGACTCTTCACTCAGCTTCTCAAGTTCTGCAATCAGGGCATCCACTGATTCCACAAAGATCACGTCATCACCTGCAAAGTCAAAGTCATTGAACTTTTCCTCACCGATAAAGGTACCCAAGGTGCTGGACTCCATGATTTTACCCAACATCCAGTTACGTGACTAAATGACCACCACATAATCACTAATCATGAAAAACCACTAATTAATGAAAAATGCAACAATTCTTGTATAAGTAGGTATCACAATACAAAAAGATCGGTAATGGTGGTGGATAAATTACCGCTTATGTTTACAATAGAATCACTGTTTTTCAGAAATATTCAGATATAAATTAAATATTAAAGTTAGTGCGACCACTTTCAGTGCGGAAGGTTCCCGGTTCGAGGCCACCCCTGCCCATTCTCCATGTAATGTGCAGTTGCGTCAGGAAGGGCATCCGGCATGTGAATCTGCTGTGGATCTGCTGTGGCGACCCCAAGTTGAAATTGGGAGAAGCCGAAAGTAGATTATTATAAGTAATAGATTACTTTCAGTGAATAATAAGTAATCTCAATGCTTTAAGGTGCAATCTCACCTAAATGTTTGGGCCAATGTAGACAAATGTATTTGCAAACGACTGTGTCTGCTGGCCTCTGCCAGTCTACGGTGATGAACGCCGACCGCGTCCAAAAATTTAACATGTTTAAAATTTCTCCGCGTTTGCCAACGTATCTCTGGTTATGTTGGAGGCCGTTAGAGAAAGTTAATCTCCGCCATGACCAAGTTCCCTCCGCTAGCCTAAGTTACTGGTGCGATCGTCTATGCTGGCTAACATTTGGGTGCTGCTTCACCCTGCCTGCTCAGAATCAATGGACAGTGGTGTGCCGAACCCCTCTCCCGCACACTGCCACGTTGGCAAAAGTCCCACTTGTTCTAACGGAGCGCTGGCTAACGCCCGCCTCTGCTAGCACCACATTGTTGAATGCCAAGCTGCGTTAGAGGTTCACTACCAAACTCGGGTAACATGATTTTTGCTGACATTTTGCCAATTTTCTCGATTTTGCCCTGCGTTCACCAAACGCTGTGGAAATGTTATAGTGAGATTGCGCCTTTAGGAAATCAAGGACCTTCTCTGAATAACCTAAGCAACATTGATATAAAAATAACTAATTTGGCACCTTAATGTTAAAAATACACTTTTCCCACATAAATAAAAGTGTTGTTCACCTCAGCACATCTTTTCTGTGTGGTTTCCTGCTTGGTCAATGAGGAAGTCCCAACAAATCCAAGCTCGGAGAGATTTTTTCTTTCTTCCTTCTCTGCCATGTACTGCTGTAAAGCAAGCCCCGGGCCTTTGAGACTTTGGATAAATAACACTGGCAGAGTGTGAAGACAGGCATTTGGCTTTTACTAAAAAAAAAAGAAAGAAAGTTTGACAATTATATCAGGGGATACAGTATGACAAACATGTTACAATAATCACAAAATGACTAATTCAGTTTGCTAAATAATCAGATCAGTTAGTTTTTAAGTTAATGAGTACCTTTTATTGATAGCCTAATTTTTTCCTTTTATTCCATGCAGTGTATGAACCTAGTTAAGCTTTTTTTAGAGGCTTTGCATTCCTCTCCTCTAGACGGTCAGCCTTATTGATATCATCACATATGGCGCACAGATGAAGAGGGCTAGAAGACGTTAGTGTGGCCTCTTGAACAAAGGAGTGCTGCAAAAGTATCTGTTCTTTTGTCTTTTGGCTGCTCGGGGGTCACCACAGCAGATTGGTACAAATCTGCATTGGGATTTGGCACAAGTTTCACACTGGATGCCCTTCCTGAAGCAACTCCATTTCTACATGGAGAAACACACACGGCGGTCTCCCAGCCAAGTTCTAATCAGGAACTACTCTGCTTCCATTCTGAGATCTGATGGGATTAGGTGTGCACAAATCAGGATAGATGTGCTGCAAAGTATCTGAAAGGAACAACTTAAATTTACACCCTTGAAGAACAGTTGAAGGATAGTACTCGTTTCTTCTCATAACAGGAGTTGGGTAATTTCCATTTACCCATAAATTGCAGCTCTTTAAATTCAGCAAAATATTTAGCTGTACTTAGCACTAAAACACTGGAAAATGGGGGACAGTTTGGAAAAAAAAAGAAGCTATTTCAGCAGCAAAACTGTATTGATACGCTCATGTTAGCTAACATATGACTGATCCTTCAAAGAATATGCAAGACATTTGGTAAACATTCTTGAACTTTGCACAAAAGCTAAAGGTACAAAAGTGCAGGGGTTTTTTTTTCAGAGCAAATATCTGAGGAATAAATTGGTATCAGTTCACATAAAAATGCACTACAAAATTTAAAAGTGCTCCAATTATGCCAAAAAACATAAAATTACTTGTATGATCATAAGGACTCTAAAAATGTATAGTTTGTTTGGGATCCGACCTTGTTTGAGGGCGCTATGGCTAAAAACGCTCAAAGGTCAAAGCACTTTTGGCTTGAGGACAATGTTGAAAATGTAGCTAACATGGTCAGATTTTTGTAATTTTGGTGTTTAATTAACATTGTTACAGGTACCCCCTTGACCTTCAAATTCCAATATGGCACCCTCAAACAAGGTCTCTTACAGAAACAATCGTTCTATAATCAGAAGTTTGCACTTAATGAGCCTAGCTGGCATGGATAAATTCCTCTGAGGTAATTAAAGCAGTGCACATTTGGAATGTTTTAACTGTGATGTTGAGGTGGAATTGATTTCATCCAACCCACAAACAACAAACCAGCTACCCAAGATTTAGCAGACTCAAAATCCTAAACCATGTAAATTGTCCAAGCAAGCCACAAAATACCAAAAGGGTTAGTATTTTTTGGAAGGTTTGGAATCAAGGTTCAAAGATTTGTTCACAGCTTGAGTTGAAAACGAGCACAAAAAGGCTGGTTAGCAAATAAACACACAAGACACCCTATAGCAGGGGAGTAATGTTTAGCTAGGGGTATAGTATATATACTCGAAATAATGAGAGGATTGGTGGCAGGTGTGCAGTCAGGTGACTTCAGTGGGTGTGATTAGCAGGAGGTGTGGTCAGGATAATGAACAGGAGCAAGAAACCTCTGTCCGCCATGCTGCCACTCCCTTGGTTCCAGCTGAGTACACACAGGTAACACGCAATGTGTTAGTGGTTACCACTTTAGCACGAAATTAAAACATCTACAACAAAAACTGTCCTAAGATGCTATTTAAGATGCTTGGACTATTGGATATTTTGACCACTGGACCTTTTAAGCTCCTGGACACTTAGTTCACCACCTCTGTCTGTACATGTTTGACAATTCTTTGTTGTGCTTTGTCTTATTTAATTTTTGTCATTGGTAGTATGGCCAAAGCAGATGGTCACCCCTCTGAGTCTGGTCTGCTTGAGGTTTCTTCCTATAATCACAAACCATTTAGGGAGTTTTTCCTCACCACTGTTACCAATGTGTTTGCTCAGGGGGTGGGGAAGGTTAGACCGTACCCTTGTGAAGCGCCTTGGGGTGACTTATGTTGTGATTTGGTGCTATAAAAATTAATTGAATTGAACTGAATATTTAGGAGGCTTAGTGGTTAGCACTGTTGCCTCACAGCTAGAAGATCCCAGGTTCGCTTCCGACCATTTCTGTGTGGAGTTTGCATGTTCTCCTGTTTGCGTGGGTTCCCTCCGAGTGCTCCGGATTCCCCCCACTTCCAAAGACATGCAGGTTAGGTGAACGGGTGACTCAAAATTGACCATAGCTGTGAATGTGTTTGTCTATCTATGTGTGGCCCTGCGATGAACTGGCAGCCTGTTCAGGGTACCTTTCGCCCAATGGCTGCTGGGATAGGCTCCAGCAGCCCCTGTGACCCTTAATTGGAGTAAGCGGGTACAGAAAATGAATAAATATTTAGGAGCAATCAAGAGAGTTGTTGGGCTTCATATTGTTGTAAACATTTTCACTGTAAAACATTTTAGTTTATAAAAAAAAAAGAAGCTTTGACTGAACTTGTTGAAGGATACTTCATGTTTTGTGTCATTAAGGTGTGTTTGGTGTGGATTTTAATTTTAAGCATATACATGTCCATGTGCAAGAGGTAACAACACAGAGAAAGAGTACTACAGCGTAGTATAGAATGTAATTCACATAAGTGTGAAACTTGACGTGTCATAATTCTTGTGTGAAAGTATAAAAAATTGTTAAATTGCCCAGTACAATTTTAGAGTAAGGATGATGTGCTTTTACATAGAAAGCTGATAAGAAGTTGCTACAGGTACTTTTCATTTCATGAATTGATGAACGAAGTGATCCTCTTTATATGCAAAACTCTAAAACAAAAATGGGATATTGGCCTGAAGGCCTTTTGTCCCCAGTCGCACGGTGGCCGTGCACTGAATGTATGCCAATTTATTGCAAGTACCATATGTAGTACTGTCATTTTCGTTTTTGTTTTTTTTTTGCTCTGTGACCTTGGAAAATAGGTCAAGGTCAGTCATCATCGAACTCATCCAAGATCTCCATGGGATGCATCTGTGGTACAAATTTGGTGGGACAAATTATTCAGGGACTGGACAATATTCAAGTAATGTGTTTTGTTTCTGCTCGTCTGTAGTTGCCGACAAAATCATTCAAGCTTTTGACTGCCAGCACAACAAAAACTGGAGTGATGAAATCTCAGAGTCAAAAATTTCATACTTAGTTTTAGCACTTAAAGTGTTATTTTAACGTGGTCATTGTTAAGCTCTGCACAGTGTTGGAGGTTGCTTCTTAGGGTTGATCACATCAGTCTTGATTAAATTCTCCATAAGTGTAATTTAACTCTCTAAGGTTGTCATTTTAACCCCGTCCATGAGTTGTGTAGTGACAGTGCCATTGCCTCATAACCAGAAGGTTGTGGGTTCTAACCTAACGTGAGGCCTTTGTCTGTGGTAGTCAGATAAACAATGCCCAAACACTTTTAAATAAGAACAGTGAGACTCTCTATAGCATTAAAAATATACTTTTATATGTCATAAAGTAACACTATGGCTCTCAGAAAGTTGATGCTCTGAAAAAAATAATATTTTAACTGCAGAAAGTGTAACTTTAACTCATAACTGTGTAGAATTATCTAATTTCTGGAACAGTTTTATGAGTTGAATTAACACTGAGGACTTTAATGTGAAGTGTTTGATAAGAGGGTAGTTTGCACTTTCCTCCAGAGTTAAAACTGGAACATCTGGTTCAGGGTATTGACCAGCCAATCACAATTAGAATGCTTTCATTAACATTTCTCAAGTACTTGAAAAATCTAGATATTCATAAATTATCTCGGTAAAGAAAGCTTTTTCAGCTTGTTACAGATTGACAACATAGTCTTGTGCATCAGAAATATATCGAATGTGTCATTGTTTTAGTGTTGGGACTGTGTTAATTTTTCTTTCTGTGGCTGAAGGGAGAGTATGAGTCATCAGACAGATGAGATTTTTTTCCCCTCTACATAGTTACAGGCTTCCCTAATTCCATTTCCAGTCTGCTTCAGTTTGAGGTTACCTACTGGCTGTTCCAATTCGCTCTTTCTCTTTTCTCTGAGCAGTATGCAAACTAAAACTCTCACTTTCCATTTTATTCCATTTAAGAAGCTAATGTCCACCATCCCGTACTCTTGTTTCCCTTCTTGCTCCTCTTAGCCTCTTTCCCATCTCTGAAGTCCCTCCTACTGTCTCCCGTTACGTTCACATGTGAGCATCTCTGGAGGCCGCAGTATTTATGAGCCCTTGCAAAGGGGCGGCAGGCAGCTGGAGTGACCATATTTCCAGACGGGATCTCTGAGCTCATTTTCCCCTCCAATCCCTCTCACAACCTGCATCTAACAGAGGCCGAGTTTAGCCTTAAATCATCATCATTAGCCTTAAATCATAGTTCCATACACCATGTGTATATTAAAAATTTATAACACATATCAGAGTTGAACAGAAGAGAAATCAAAGTGCTCAGGATGAAAAAAAGCATTGTATTTTAATCATCAATTTAACAGCGAAACACTTCAGAAAGTGGTTAATTGTGTGATTTTAGCCTTTGTGAAGACTACACAGTACATTTTCAGGTTATCATGACAAAAAGCAATGGGGGATGAGTCAATATTCCGAAGGCCCATTGGTCCAAAGGCCCATTGGTCCGAAAATTGTTAAAAATGGTTATATGCAGTTCAAACTTAGTAAAATGGAGCAAAATAGAGTTCAAACATAGGAAAATTGAGTTCAAACTTTGCAAAATGGATTTTAAACTTATCAAGTTGGCATATAGTTTTCACACCTCTACACACCCTTGAGTATTTCAACAGGAGTGTGACTGTCACTTACATGGCAACTCACATTTGGCATGTAAAACCCTTTCATGTTGACATATTAGTTTTCACACCTTTCACAAACCTTGAGTATTTCAACCCTAACCATAACTGTAACCCTAAATCTTCGGACCAATGGACCTTCGGATTAATGAGCCGTCCACAAAGCAGTGCACAAAAATTCATACATACCCCACGTATTCCTCCTCCCCCAAAAAGTGGACATTCGTCTTATACTTATTGTTATTCCAACCCTAACCAAAATATTAACGCTCAGAAAATACTAGCACATGTTTCTGAATGTTAATTGCTAAACACGTGTTGCACATGCACGCAGAAATTCGTAGGAATACGCACAAAATATTGTGCTTTACATTTTGTATGCTATATAAAATGCTTCATGAGAACACGTTGAAATTTTGCAGTATTAAAATAACACTGCAGCAAGTGCATAAGGCCCCATTCAAAATATTGTTAAATGAACTCTATAATTAACTCTGTTCATGTTGGCCAAGTTGATTTAATACTCTAATATGATTTAATGCTGCTACAGAGCTATTGGAACCATATGCAGTTGCTGCACTCTTCATTTAAAACGGCAAGTTTTGCTGTGTACTGATTCATGCATCTAGCTCCCCTATTGTATTCTGTGTATATCCTGTTGTATATATGTTTCGTCTGATTTGACATAAGGCTTCAAAATATCCTCTTTACATTTCATATACACAAACACATTTTGTCAAGTCGCTGGGGTTGTCAGCAATGAGGCATCTTCATGGTACATTATGCTCAGGAAAATGTGCCACACTGTAGTAATGCCACAGCTGATCATAATGCATGCAGTAGGGCTCGTTCTTATCTCCCCATGGTAACCACTCAGCAGGCACAAAGCCATTCTAGCTTTACACAGAGATTCACCTGAGTGACTTAGTACAGTCATCCCCTGGTTATTGTCCAGGTCTCACAACCATACAGTACCATACAGTAACACTCGAAGGAACAGGACTCTAAAGACTTAGACATTTGTCCTATTGCAAAGCTATCACCTGCTGGGCAGAGGTCTGTGGTGATACCGATATTTATGCAGCAAGAAGAAAGTCCACTTTTGGAGGCGACTATGGCAGCTTGTACACTGGACTAAGTTTGGTGCCAAGCCCTTCCGAGCAGCGCCTCGGCACGCTGCTCGGCATCGATCAGCGCAAGTCGGGAACGGTTGGCTAAACTTGCGGCGGTTTTCTGGAGCTTGGCTAGACTCTCACATGCCTCGGTGCAGGCTTGATGCACAATAGCCTCCAATTTTCACACCGAGCACGCAAAGACTTATCCCGAGATAGCAAGAGTTGAGTATGGAGTGTACACCAAGTTTGCCCCAGAGGTAAATCAAGTTGTGCCGCCTTTCCCAGGATGTCCTGAGCCACATGCGGAAGGACCTAGGTGGCTGAGAATCAACCAAGTTCTGGAGAGAAATGACTTTTCCTGACTTTTTCCGAGTGGTGTGCCTGCTCGGGGGGATTTGGCACCGAACTCAGCCAAGCAAGGGAAATCAGTCGAGGTGTGAGGAATTGTAGCTCAGCCATATGGAGCCAAACTGGGCTGGGTGTAAGAGCAGCATATGCAGTTCTGAGGGGCACCAATGAAAACTTGTCACTTTTTCCTTTTTTTGGAGGGAGGGGTCTAAATCCAATAAAGGATATTCCATCCCTACATTATTGTACAACCAACCCTTAACCAAGTCTTGTACACTTTGAGCTTCATTTGCAGAGAAATATGACACCCATGTGCTGAGTACGGCTCTCTAGTTTTTAAACTGTCTGAATGAAGCACAAATTTCCACAGACACGGTCAGTTTTTGTTTTCGAGATCCTTAAAGCAGTACTTCAAACAGACTTTGCACCGTCCAGTTTGGATTTGCTCTTCCTTTCCCTGTTTTAGTGGTTCCAGCAGTTGTGCACATTATCTAAAGTCAAGGAAGGATTCAGTCATATTTTCCATCCACCCTGTGTGTCTGACTGGATGTCTGTGCTGGTGGGGGAGTGGAAGGATGGGAGAAAAGAGAGCCAGGAGAGAAAGAGGGAGGGATTGAGAGCTGGAGGGTGGATGGGGGCTGGGATGGTGTGGAAAACCACATGCAGAAATGAAAAGAAAACCAGACAAAGAAAGCGAAGAAAAAAAGTTCTTTGCTTGAAAAAGGAAAAAGACATGTTCTTTTACTAAAACAAATTTTGCCTCCCTTGTTTCCTCAGAGTCTGCTGATTAGTACAGACACAGCACATGAAAAATCCTGAACTATTGCTGTAAAGTTTGTATATAGTAAAAAGATGTATTTAATATAAAAATTTTCTTGCATTAGCCAGTGAGGAAAATGGGGCCATGATGATACTTCCTTGTTACTTTCTCTCACGCCCAAAGGGGGAGTCAATGTGTTCCAATGGGTGGGATTTTAAAGAGGCTGCGTTTTTACGTGGACAGTTCTCACCCACACCCCTACCCACCACCACCACCACCAATGGTGTGTGTCTTCCTCAAGCTCAGGTCCACTACCAGAGTCCTAGATGTTTGAAGGCCTGTGCAGTATCTTAACTGTTCCTAGGTCTGCATTCTTCTGGACAGAAGAGTATACCTCAGATGTTGTACATGGAATCTGCTGGAGCCATTCTCCCAATTTGGGGTCACAGCCCCGACAGCTCCTATTACAACTGGGACCACTGTGGCCTTTACCTCCCACATATTTTCTAGTTCTTCCTTCAGCCTTTCAGTACTTCTCGATCTTCTTGTGCTGTTTCTTTCTGATGTTGCTGTACCACAACTGCCCTTTTCTGCTCCTTGTCAACCACCACTATCTCTGGTTGGTTCGCCAGCACGTTTGTCTGTCTGGAACTTGAAGTCCCACAGCACTTTAGCTCTGCTGTTCTCAACCACCTTTGGTGGTGTTCCCCACTTGGACTTTTGTACTTCCACTCTGTATTTGGCACAGATCTTCCTGTACACCAGGGGTGGGCAACAGCGTGAAAGGCCAAGCTGGTGCAGGTTTACCTTGCAACCGTTGAGCTCCTCCCCAAGTCCTGATCACCTGTGAAATCATCTGCTGAGGTGATCAGTAGGAAGGAATACCTGCACCATCTTGGCCCTTCATGGCACACTGGTACACACCCCTGCTGTACACTATACCAGGTACTTGGTTGTGCCTCTCAGTGTATGTTGTCCCAACTTGCATCTTGCACCCTGCCACTGTGCTGGACTGTTTCGCTGGTATCTTTGTACAGCCTGTACCTCGGGTCCTAGCGTCTATGTTGTGGAGAGGCAGATTATTGGCCGGTGGTTCAAAGGTGTTGCACCTTTGTGGGGATCCTTCATGATCGATGCCACTCTGCACTGTCTTACCCAGCCAGGGTGGCACCCTGATGTTAGCAGCTGATTCTTTTGTGCTGCCAGGTGCTCATGGAGTGCTGTTAGCTTCTTCAGCCAGCAGGCATGGATCACGTCAGATTCCGGTGCTGCCCAGCACTTCATGTATGAGACACGTTGTTGGATATCTTCTTGTTCTGGGAGATTACTGTGGCCTGCCTTCAGGTCCACCAGGCACTGGGCATCTGGGCATTATACCTACTTCTTCCATACGCATGTCTTTCCAGTATCGCTTAGTCTCAGTTCTGGGTGGGTCTGCTCTTGTACCATTTTTTTCCTTGCACACTACAGATGGTTCTCTGGAGAATAGGCCATTTGTTCTCTTGAATGATTGATTGATTGCTTTAAATGAACTCTAAGAGATATTTGGTGACTTTGAAATGTTCTTGTAACCATCCCCACACTTGTCTAAATAAAACTGATTATCTCTTTTGGCTTCTCCCTTGTGGGGTCGCCACAGCAAATCTGCATTTTGATTCGGCACGAGTTTTACACCAGATGCCCTTCCTGATGCAATGCCACATTACATGGAGAATGGGCACAGGTGGTCTTGAACAGGGAACCTTCTGTTTTGGAAACAAGTGCACTGACCACTTGGCCACCACACTGCTTGTAAAAGTGATTATTTACATGTGTTATATTGAAAGGTGTGCATATTTAAGCATGCCATTATTTGGTTTAATTTTTTTAAATTTACATTGTGCTGTAAAGATTTCTTTTCACATTAAGATTAAAGAGCATAATTTTCTAAACAATTGTATAAAGTAGCTTTAATTATTTCATTTTGATTTGATTGCGTGTGCAAAGCTGTCAGTAAAGCAAAAGATGGTTACTTTGATGAATCTAAAATATACGTAAAAGATATTCTGGTTTGTTCAACACTTTTTTGTTTACTACATAATTCCATGTGTTCCTTCATAGTTTTGATGTCTTCAGTATTAATCGACAATGTAGAACGTAATAA
Organism: Chatrabus melanurus; assembly: GCA_900302635.1. Taxonomy (NCBI): domain Eukaryota; kingdom Metazoa; phylum Chordata; class Actinopteri; order Batrachoidiformes; family Batrachoididae; genus Chatrabus; species Chatrabus melanurus. The sequence continues at coordinate 3,595 of OMMV01177631.1, read as the reverse complement.
AAATAAAGAAAAACCATTGAATGAGAAAGTGTGTCCAAACTTTTGACTGGTACTGTATGTTCTGCATGTTACTCACTATATGCAAAATGCATAGCATAATATTTCAAAGTTCCATAGCCTGTGAGTGCAGAAAATGACCAGCCTGACTGTAAATGACTACTGTAGTGATGAGTGGTGCTCAGCCATGCTGGAGACAAAAGACAAAGGCAAACTTTTATGAGATGATTGCAGTGCACAAGGTGCTCCTACTTGAAGTTACAGTCAGAGGGAGACTCCTGCTTTCACCCTGTAATTGAAACATTTATTTGTAATGCCGCATGGAGGTCTCGCTTTCTTCGCTGGATGGTGTTGCCTTGATTGAATTTACACAGTGTGTCTCAAAGCTGGATGGTCGATTTTCACAGAGCTGACTGATGCAGAAAAAAAATAGACTCAAGTTGTGCTCACAGTGAATCAAAATCTCTGCTGGAGACATGAGCTTTACAAAGGAATTGATTCATACCAGGTTTGATGAAATGAGCTATATTGCTTTAATAATGATTAATATATAATTATATGATACAATAATTTTTTTTGGTAGTACTCGGTATAACTCTTGTGTTGTTTGATGATGGATGTTGGAGCAAAATCATGCAGAATCATCAGCATACAATTTGATGCATATTGCATTAAAATACTCACAACACATAGCAGGGCAGACATGTGAAACAATTGTGCATTTTATGGTAATGGCACCATATTTTGCACAGACATTGTTTTTAGACTGAATACAAATGAAGTCTGTATGACAATACAGACAGACTTCATTTGTGTCTGTATGACATATGAAGTGCCATTTTCTGTGTTCTGTTTTCTTACACACTGAATCCATTCCAACCACAGTAACATTGATTTAAAAAAAAGAAAAAAAATGAGCTTGGCATGATATCTAAATTTTTTAAATTATATATCAAACAATATCTGTGCAAAATTTGGTGCCTTTGCCATAAAACACACAATCATAGTGATATTTTACACATAACTGCCCCGCTAACAAAATTCAACTTAACCTGACTGTATCTGCACGGAAATGTTAAATGATAGGTTGTCTTTAAATAAAATTTCATTAGCCTAATATCCTATTACAATACATGTTTTTTCTCTCTACGTATGTTGTGGTATGTCCATGATTGTCAACTGTAGTTTTGCAAAACCATCAGTACATTTCTGAGTTGCACTGTCTTGCAAAATGTCATATTGCATTAAAACAGAATATCTAAAATATAATAAGTCCAATAGCATTTACAAAATGAGAAAATATTATTTTGCAGCATACGTTTAAGAGGCAGTGTGCATGAATGCGGACTTAATAATTGGCATTTATAATTGAAAGAAATACTGATTTTATTTGCAATAGTGTACAATTTCCTACTCGTACCCCGTCATTTGCCTGAAACAGGTGGGCTTTTATGTAAACAAAGAATAAAAGGTCTTCACACAACCTGTAATTGAAAATAATTAACAAACATCATAATGGTATTTAATAAGGGTTACACCATAAGTAATAGCGGCTTTATCACAAGTTTCCAGCCAGCCACTCAGTTATGGGAGTCTTTGGAGAAGAATATGAATAAATATAAGGTGGATTATAGTGGTTCGCCTGGTGCTATAGAAAGAAAAGAAGAAGCAGAGAGATGAAGAGAGAGAGAGAGTGTGGTTTGGCAGCGCTGGCGTTTGGAGACTCAAGCTGAGGCTCAGCCTTACAAGTAGAAACACGTGGACGAGGCCAGTCAGATGCTACGTGTTGCTGGCTGTAGCTCAGAGGCGTGTGGGGGAATGCACAGTTTAGGACTTTTTGCATTTCTTTGCAGCACTCAGTTGCAATGTGCAAAGATTTTGTGCCCCCAAAACAGTTATTTTGTTGAGCACTATGAGCATCAATGCAGAACACAATAAATACAAATACAGGCTGCTGCAGCGGCAGCTCCAGAATTTTTTTTCTGTGCGGGGTTATGTGGGGACATTATTATTTAGGGTTAATATGATAGAACAAGCAGCGCTGGCCTTGGTGGACACCAGACCTAGAGTTTGGAAATGAAAGAAACCGACAAACAAGCTCAGTTGAAGCTTCATGTAACTTCAATCACACCTGCTCCTAATTTCCATCATCCACTCAGCATCCACTAACCATCCAGAATGTGGCAGTGTTCAACAGGTGGCAGACAGGTCGATGGGATGTTACACAGGCAAAACAGAGTTGCTTTTTTGGATTGATCTGGTGCGTCAAAATTAGCAACGCGTTTGTAGTCATTATATGACCTTTTACTTTAGTGAGTTACAAAATTATAGCATTTATTGTTTTTGAGTTATTGTGACACCAAACTGCAGGGGATGGATTAATTCAGTCAGTCATTGCATTTTACAGGGTACTTGCCTAGGCTTTTCCAAAGACAATAGAAAGAACTATCACCAGCCATTGTTGTTTCAAAATCATAACAGGACCAGGGATGGGAATTGAAAACCTTTTCCAATTGAGAACCGGTTCCAAATTCTTCAATCCATTGGAATCATATGCCTCAGATGCTATCAATTCCTTTTTATCAATGCCGGCATGTTTTTCTGATAGTTCCACATTCCAAAAAGTCATGCCTTATGATGTCAAACTCTGTGTCCAGCAACAAGGAACAAGGAAAAGTTGCATTGACACTGAAAACCTATGCAGACCTACATATTTCCACACAGAAAATTTATCAGGAATCAATAAGGGAATTGATAAAGAATCGGACCAATAAAAAGAATCGATAATGGCATCAATATTGATAAAATCTCATCAATTCCCGTCCCTAAACAGGACACCGATGCAAATTTGGAAAAACAAATAGGAAGAACAATAAAATATACAGCTAACAACAAATGACACAGTCAGGATAGAAGCTGCTCTCCTCTAGGTGGCACTATTCTGAATGTGGGACTGTTGTAGTCCTGTTGTCTCACTGGCTGGTTGCCAACCAAGACCCAGGGTGGTTCTGTGGTGTCATGGATGTGGTGAGGCATGGCACCAGTGCATGCTCCTAGACTTGACTATATATCTGTTTATATATATAAAACTTTCAAGATTTCTGCAGCCACAGTGTTCTCAACAATTACACACTCTAGGCAACTCAAAATTTGCATACATGCTGTTTACACGACCCCATTGAAAGTGCATATACCCAGGCTGCAAAAGGTCAGACGCTTCAAGCCCCACAGAATTTTGCCATTTTAACCCACTTTTAGCTACAGCTCCCTCATAATTGTTGACTGACAGAGCAAATGATACCTACTTGACCATTCACCAAAGTTATAGCACTTAATACCCTGTACTTTTCTCACAATCAGCCGTTTTCTGGCAGGTTTGAACCCAAATTGTGGAGAATGCATGGCATCCTATTGGGAAAACCCCTGTTTGTTACAGTGACGTGAAAGCGAGGCTCTGAGGTCACATGGTTTTTGTTTACGGTACATTTAGTTGTCAAAGGGAATTCCCCAGAAACCACGTTGATTTGACAGAGGACAACACAACAGATACTATTTTCACAGTTGGGCCTCAAAAAAGAAGAAAAGGGAGAAATAACAG
>OMMV01177627.1:0-11951 GCA_900302635.1 Chatrabus melanurus | reverse complement strand
GTTTTGCTTGACCTTGACCTTTGACCAATCTGTTCCAAAAATGAATCATCTGCACACACTAACCCAAGTAATATTTGCCCCAAGTTTGGTGATTATTATGTTTTCAAAATCTACCATCCAACACATTTATACACAGCCGATTATTTCAATTTATTTATGAATTGGATCCAATTTAAATCTCCTACATTCAAAAATTGTTTAAATTAAGATTCTGAAAACATAATAATCATAAAATTGGATGCATTTTTATTCCAATACACAAATGTATTGGTCTCGCTATGACAACGCAGAGCAGAGCCCAATTTTTTTCAACTGATACCTCAACCAATAAATTTGTTTATTGGAAGAACAATGCTTCCAATTTCATAAAAAAATCCACCCAGCCACTTTTTTAGTGAATTTGTTCACACATACAGATACACACAGGAGCGATTACAACACCCTGCTCTTGTGGCAGTGCGCAGGGTTAAAAAAGAAAAAAAATTGGTTTTCACTCATTGTATTTTATCTGTCCTGTTGGGGATTCGAATCTATAACCCTCATAGGACCTTTAGGTGAGAATGTGATCTCTTTGGGCATTCCAGCTGAAATTTCATTTCCAAACTGGATTTGTCCCCGAAGAGGAAAAAAAAAAATTGTCATTACTCTTTCTGGGAACTCATCTCATTAACCACGACGTTAAAATGAATTGAGTCTGAAGAATATTCAGCCAGTTTTTTAGCAGCGTGTGACCAGCTGGTGACTGTTTAATCAAGCGTTGTTGAATAATACATTGTGTAATAGTTGAACAATACGGCAGTGAGTGTAGTTTGTAGATTTTAAATCCAGCTCAGTCTAACACATTTTAGTGGCTGCAGGCTGGAAAATATCTGACATACTCATCTCTGGGCCACTCGGTATCAAAACATTGTAATTACCTGCCAGTGTGTTCTTGATGATTAAAGTCCTCGTTCATTTCATTACCACTGCTTCTCAATGAGAATTTTATTTTTTCAGCGACATGAAGTCTTTCTTCAGTCTAATATATTAAAGCGGTTGTAATATATGACTATAGCCTGTTAAATTCATAAATGAAGTGTCAGTGCCAGATGGATGACATGCCCGTGAGACTAATGCGCTCATGGCTGCACGACTCGGCTTACATTTTTCTTGTTTTTGGATATATAGAATCTGATGGAATAGCTATCAGCCTCTTGTAATTGGAGGCCAATCGATCAATGTGGACTGAGTTTTAATTAGTGATGCGCAGCTGTTTTAATTTTCCATCCATCTCTGTTTTGCTTCCCTAAAATCCAAGTTAAAGAAAACGCTTTCCTCTACCAAGCTGCTGCTGATCAGACACAGATGGTCCGTGAATTCAAATTTCAGCGAACAATGTGTTCGGGAAGAGCCAAGATACAGTAATATTAGTTTGGTTCCATCGCGGTTTTATCAGCTTAGAAATCTGTTGGAAGCAATAGACAGGAAATTCCACATTCCGCATGAGCCGCCTCACGTTGTGACCTGAGCGATGCTGTGCGGCCATGTGATACCTCAACACGACACCTGTCGCACTCTACAAGTGATGTGATCTTTGGTGGTCTCTGATGGGTTCGTCTATTGCAAGAATGGGGCTCCAAGTGGATTTCATCTGCCCCATGACAGTGCATGCTGTCCTTCAATGGAAGGCAACAACAGGATTACTACCAAAGAGATGCGGTTGATGGTGTGCAGGACATTTCTATGGTTTCTCTTAAGTCAGGGATCTCCAATCCTGTTCCTGGAGAGTACCTGCCTGGCATGTTTTTCATGTCGACCTGCTCGACTCACACCTGATTAATTAACTCTAGCGTTTCCCAGCTCTTAATTGGCTGGGCACACCTGAATTAGCTAATTAGCTGTGGGTTGAGTAGGTCGAGTTGGAAAACATGCAGGGAAGGTGCTCTCCAAGAACAGGGTTGGAGATCCCTGTCTTAAGTCCTATATAGGCCGTGAGGCCCATTGGTGCCCATGCTTATCCCCAGATTCCGTAACGTGAAGCGGATGAGAGTCTATGACTCCCACTGGACAGGACACCAGTCTGACACAGGTTACTGTCTCAGCCATAGCTGGGATCAATTTACAGCTGAGTGGACTGGGACAATGCAGATAAAGTGTCTTGTCCAAGGACACAGACAGGTAGCCTTACCGGGAATTGAGCCCAGGTCTACATATTGGTAACCCAACCCCTTAGGTACCTGGTCTACAATTTTGTATATATTCCATCAGTGTATTTACAAATTAATAAACATTCATTTGTGGTTGACAAACTACAAATTATAAGTTACTTACAGGAGCCGAGGTCACAGGTCTGCCTGGGTGGTTGCCAGTCAGGACCCGGTACAGTACCAGCACATGATCTCAATCCCGACCCAATCTTGGAAACTGAATGATTGTTTTTGCAATTTCAGTTGAGAATGTTATTTTGATACGATGATAGCAGGTAAGATTATCAGCGCCATTACCTCACCCAGTTAAGATTAGTTTTCACCTGTGTTGTTTGGTTGGTTTACTTGACTTTTTTTAATCTAAACAGGCTTATTCAAACAGTTTTCATCTTTTTTTTCAATAAATCTTGGTGTAATGATCAATGTTAGTGTCAAGAGGTAGAACCTGTTACCTCTTGGTGTTGATTAGCATCAGCATGTGGATTTTGGACCTTGTTTGTTTGTTTGTTTGTTTAACAAAGTAAGATGGAGCAATTTTGGACTTCATTAAATTTCTCAAAAATGTTTTTAGCCAGTCTCTGCAGAACTTGGTGGACTGATTGGTTTTATCAAGAACTTGTTGGAGTTGAGCAGGATGTGAATTCTGATTATATAACCATATTCACTTTCCTTTACATCGTGAGGCTGTTTTGAGAATTGATTATTTTCCTAATAAGGTTTTCATCCTGGCTCCTTAAAACATGGTGGAATGATTAAACCTATCAAGAGAGATCCGATGAAACTTGGGTCTCGCTCTCGATCCAGAATCTGGATCTTTGTGTAATTTCTTTTTCATGGTGATATAAGACTCTCTTTTTTTTTTTTGGTAATTTCCATTATTTCCAAAAATTGAAGGAAACCTGTCAGTGATTTTTCTTTAGATTCACTGAACAATGCAGTTCTGTTGCAGTGATGTGCATTATGTGAAGAAATGTGCAATAATGGTTCTGATCATAACAGTTTGTCCTCGGTGAAGGTATGGGCTCTCTAAGTGCCTTTTTAGTTGAATGTGTTCGAGTGATTGTATATGTGTTTGTTTGTGTGTTTTTTTTAAAACAAAATCCATAAGATTGTGCTCTTATCTGGTCACATTGAAATGTCATTGTGACGTCTTAATAAGACCACATCTCACCAGCAGACAAATCCAGGACTTTTCATGATCGCTGAGAAGATTGTACTTCAGATTAACGTGATAGACAGACAATTAATCCCCTGGGCGGGCTTAAACTTAGAGCCGTCGCCAATGATTGCTTTTGGACTGACACCCATATGCAAAGAAGTTGAGCCCCTGTTGGTTCTGGTCCCAGCTGGATGAGTGTGTGCTGGAAACGGATAGGCCGCATCAGCTAACACCTTCTCTGTGCCTCTTATTTGGAGGACGGGATAAAAAATGACAGCCGCGTGTTGACTAAAGCTTCTCATTAGCACCGGGGACAGCATACTATGACCCCCATTTTCCCCCTCGCACTGCATGGCAACTTAACAAAGATCGGATCTGATTGAAAATTAAGTGGTGCACAAAAGCCTGTCCAATCTGTGGAGGGCAATATGTGGATGAAGACGCGCGATTTCTGTAGCAGGCAAGTGCCGTGAGCGGAGGCAATTAGGGCGAAGGTTGCAGCACATCAAGCAAGTGGTTTCAGTACAATCAGCACATCCAATTATCTGAAAGATTATACCTTTTTTGGCTTCCAAAAAAAAACAAAACTGCTTGCCAGAGTTTCTCAATTTTTTTTTTTTAAATTTACTGCTTAATGTAAGGTTTCCCAGGTTGTTTATTTCATTATGGTGTTGGAGAAGAGACATGGATCATAGAATAAAGGTTTACATGAGCTTTGTTTCAACACTGGGCTGGCGTGGTTAGATTACTTAAAGTAGACTTCATGTATTTACATTTGTTGGGACATGTGGTCGAGACATATTTTACACTGCTGTGCAAAAACTGCCAAATCTAAAGGCAACATGTCTCAAAGGGTTTTTCCTGACAATAAAATTGGAGCTACAAAGGGGCTCTTCTTGTGCACATGCATGAAGAGTCACCAATCATGCAGAATTTTCAAAGATGATGGCACATTTAGGAAACTAATATGTACCAATTAATGCATGGATTCGTTGCTAACGCTCGGTCTGGTATCAGCTGCCTGGTCCTGCAATGCATTCCATGCATTAATAAGTACTTATTCAACACTGGTCTGATATTCTGCGGTATCGTGACTGGACGAGGCCTGGCGGTAATCGTTGGTTCCTGGCGCGAATAGAAGACGGCTCACCCCATCCGATATCGGCAGCAATAATTATTGCCATTTGACACGATTGCAGACCGGCACGCATGCGCATTCACAATAAACCTTTGCCAATCGGACAAAGCAGATGGCAGCCAGTGTAGATTTAGCAGCTTTTGAAGAAGGGGTCTTTATTGTCATTGTACATACATGGATACATACAACGAAATTTGTCCTCTACATTTAACCCATCCTAATTATAGGTAGATACAATCCAACCGTGAGGAGCAGTGGGCATCCACAGTCTGGTGCCCGGGGACCAACTCCAGTTGTAGAGACACTGCCTTGGTCAAGGACAGAGAAAGGAGCAGACCCTGGCCATCTCTAGCGATTATAAACCTGATTTAGTGACGAGTGACAAATCTGGTGACTGTTCACAACTTTGGCCAACATCAAAAAGATCGTCCGTCCCCTTCCTGCACTCCGTCTGCAGACGCCACTGCACGGCACAAATGGAGTGCGGCACAGATCGCTCATCTGTTTGGTCCTTTCCGAAATGCGTTACTTCGCCCTCCCCCTACTCACTTCCACTTGGTTTGCACATTCTACGGCTATGGGGAGAGCAAGTGGAAATGAGTAAGGAAAGGGCGAAAGTAACTCGTTTCGGACAGCCCCAGGCAGTGTACAGAGCTAAGCTAAGCTAAACTCTGCCGCTCCACCAGAAAAGCTGGTTTCGCAAATACCATACATACGGTCCTTCTGTTCTGACATTTCGGAATAAAAGCCCTCAATATAAATGGTGCTGACCAGCGGGAACTTGCAAAAATGAGATAAAATATTGTGAGAGAGGCGCCGATGATTACGTCATACGTGACATCATCGTGTAAACTAGCGACTTTTGGCAACTTTTCAGATAGCCAGTAGCGACTTCTGGTGATATTTTTTTGGCAACACTGATGGCAGCAGATGCCTGTGTTTCCAGAAGTTTGTCTTCAGTTTTGTCTCTGTATTATTAGTAGTTGAACTTTTACGTATCTTGAGAAGTTAATCGGGTGTTGAATAAGCATATTAATGCATGGATTCATTGCTAACGCTCGGTCTGATATCAGCTGCCTGGTCCTGCAAGCCGGTCTGATATGCAATGAATCCATGCATTAATAGGTATAAATCAATTAAATTCAATTTATTTATATAGCGCCAAATCACAACATAGTCACCCCATATTATTAGTTTCATAAATGTGCCATAGTAATCAGTATCATACTATTATTTGAGCTACGTTCGTTTGGTCGTAAGGTCCTTTGACTGATTTCTGCCAAACTTGATATGTGAATGATGGTCAACTCCAGAATTGCCCTTAAAAGGTTCGTTTCGGCAAAGTTCAAGGTCATTGGGGTCAAAGGTCTAAATTTTGATTTTTCACTCCAATCTCTACCATCCTTGACACACATATGGAGGTGGGTTCTGGAATTGCTGAAATAAGATCAAATTTACCATAGGTGAATCTTTGGTGACAAGGTCATTGGGGTCAGAAGTCAAAATTTAAGTTTTTCACCCCAATTTGCACCAAACATGGCCCACATATGGAGGTGGGTTCTGGAATTGCCAAGCAAGGTCACATTTGCCAAAAGTTAATCATTGGGTCCAATGTGATGTCCGCCTGTCTGTTTGTTGGCCTATTCCTCCCAGGTCCTTTTTGCTGATTTCTACTAAACTTGGTATGTCAATGGATGTTGACGCTGAAATTCCCCTTGAAGGATTCATTTTGACAAAGGCCAAAGTCAAGGAAGTTGATTTTCAACTCGATTTGAACCAAATGTGGCACGCATTTAGGTGGATTCCAGAATTGCCATGGCAAGGTCAGCCTGAGGTCAATCATTTGGGTGAAAGTCAAGGTTATTAGGGTCAAATGTCAGATTGATGTAGCCCTTGTCTTCATGCCCATAGGTACTATTCCCTAGTCCTATAGAATTTATGTGGGTCACTCTAGTATGGTTATATTTATTAATTTATTCATTATATTTATGTTCATAATTGCAATCTAACATATTAATGCATTCACCATAAACTGGTGAATGTTAATGTCTGTGGCCTACTGATGTTTTAGGGGTTAATGTGTTTTTTTTCTTACTGTAACTTGAAGTTGCGACTGTACAGCACATCTTTATCATGCACTAACCTAAGTGTGCATACCACACAGCGATAAAGAACATGTGTAATTAGGCTGTTTCCAAAAAAGTAGGCCTTGTTGAACTACAGCGTGTTTGTCTGTAGCTGCTTCCCCGACATCTTGGAAGAACAAACTCTTTGTGAACGACTCTCCTGGGCCCTGCCAGAAAAACATGCTCGTGAAGCATCATACCTTCCTGCCTCTGGAGACCTTCTACCTTAACGAGGTGTCTGCAGTGTTTTTTTCCCACCGGAATCACTCCAGTGAGATTAGTTTGTGTACAGTGAGAGCTTCAGAACCTCCTGTGCATTCCGGCTCCTTTTTAATGACTCTGTGGCGCCATTAACACTGCGACCTCTGTGCAAGACCTGGCATTGTCATCGGCTGCAATGCCAAAAGAACAAGCTCCTCATTAAAATCTAGACCTGTGCATCATTAAGCCTGCAAGGGCATCCAAATCATTGTCAGTTGCATCGACTTGGCACAAGATTCCAGGTAAATCATGGTCTGCTTTGTGAATGAAAGGCTTTGTTTTGAAATGAGATGCAACAAAAAGAAATAATTTGGTTGGAATTCATAATAAATAACAATACAGTCATAATACATTTTTAAAAAATGTTAAATTATTGTGAATTATTGTGAAATTAATGTGGGGTTTGGTGTCAGTGCTGCTGCAACTTGTTAAATGTTTCTGTTCTGGGGCAGATGAGCTCATGTTCCTTTTTCATCCAGATTATGAGTTCATTTGTTATGCGTCAGATCAGCTGACGCAGGATCAGATTGTGTTTTTGCAGCCACACAACGTGCTACAGAAGCTGTGATTGTAAATTAACACCGTGCACAAAAGCCTTATAACGCCTTCTGTAAAAATCCCAGGCCTGCATAAACTCCAGTTATCGCTGTGAATTAATGTTCGACTTGGTTGACAAAACGGAGAAATGCAAGGCCAAAAAAAAGGAGACAACCCAAACAAAAGTTGCACTATGCAGTTTCTCCCAAAATAAATACGCCTCACCCACAGGGGGAATTGAATCATGGATGAGTTATAACTGTGGTAGGACTTCCAACAAGGCCCTCATCTTGGACCAATAACAAAATGAAAATGGCAAAATGTTTTGAAGAGAAACTGAGTTTGTCCACAATAATGGTCCAATAATGGTTCTATAGTGACAAATACATCAAAAGACGATGCATGAGATCAGCAATTTACAATCAGGTTCATAAGTAGTTGGACAGTGACACAATTTTTGTAATTTTGCAGCTTTTGTCTGTTGAACCACCTGTCACAGCTTTAAAGTGGATTGGAGAAGAGAAGAATTCATAAAAGTGGCTGTAATACTAAGGAATTACCTCCACTTTTATACCCTGCATTTACAGAGGCCATAAGTAATTGGACGAACTAGACATAGCAATTATTGTTAATACAAATACAGTACAGATCAAATCTAAGCTTGAGTCTCCCACGTGCCTTTTGGCAAACTGCAGCTGAAATTTCACATCTTTAAGAAAATCCTTGGCTCTGTCACTGCACCATGAAGCTGTGTAACTGGTGATGCAACAGACAAATATTACATCATGCACAGTTTCTCCAATCACAGTCACAGAAGCCTATAACTCCTTCAGAGTTGGCTGGGTGTCTTGGTAGCTTCCCTCACTTGTCTCCTTGCAAGAAGAACTGCCTACTCCAGACAGATTTACCATACAATATAATACTGTTTGTATTTCTTAATCTTATAACTCTCACATGGTGACAGGAGCTTTTAGCCACATTGTAGTTAGCTGTACCAAAGTCTTTGACAGGCTGTAATGTTATATCTATGGCTGACTGAGCAGCTACGATGTGGTAATTATAGGGACACCTGATAGCTACAACTAAATACAATGCTTATACTGAAACCTATTAATATGTTATAGTCTGGGACAAGGGAGCATACCCAACAGCTGTCCCTAGTCTGTGGGGGTATCAAGTGTCTCCCCAGCACTTTGATATGAATAACTACGATGTAGTAGATTGGGTTGAAACACTACCATTAACTACACTGTGGCCAATTTAGGCTTATAGAGGCCGTTGACAACACGCAGACTAACTACAACGTGGCTAAATCATGATTAATGATTGATGTAGTTGAAGTCCAAGACATATTCAGTGACCTGGAAATGTTTGTGTCCATTCTCTGACTTATCTAAAGAAAACTGGTAGTAAAAATGACGATTTCTATGAACAATAATCCCTTGTCCAATTACTTATGTTCTCTAAAAATGGAGGGACTGTGTATAAAAATGGCTCCTACATGGTTAAAGCAACATTTTTCATTAAGCCCGACACTACAAGCACATCTTGATTGTTTCATTTCAACTCAGTTGTGGTGGTGTACAGAGGAAAAATTGTAGAAATTGTGCCACTGTCCAAATACTTATGGACCTGCCTGTATATTTGCCTCCCAGGCACTTACAGTCCATTCGGCCAAAAACAATAGAAGACCCTAGAGACACATAGTGGTCCAATCACAGCTCTTGCACCCTCGCATTGCTGCAATGTAAGTTGCAGCAGGACCTTCTGCATGGTCCGATCCTGATGCAGACGCCGGTATACAATGCCAAAGCATGAGCCAGCCTTTATTAAAGCTTAAACACAACATGTATGACATACATTTATTTGTGGGAAAATGAAATCAACCAAGATCTCATCACTCTCTGTGTCTTAGTTTGGAGAAAAGTGGATTAGAAAAGGAATAAAGCCGAACAGGTTTAATAAATTGGACATGAATTTAGATTGAAATGTCATGTTAATGTAACTTAAAACAATACATCTGAAAACTGGAATTCTCACAACATATTTCCAATTCTTTTAACTAGTCAATATTCAGTTTTCGCTGCTGAGGAATTCAAAGTCCCCCACATTTACATACTTTTCCTTGGGGGGACTTATTGATCAAAAAGCAATTACTGAAACCAGAGGAGAGGACAGTTAATATTAACCTAAAGACAACTTCTGGAGCAGCAGTTACCCTTTGTGCTGTTTGTTTAGTCTGGTGCAGTGGTTCCTAATCCTGGTCCTTGGGACCCCAAATACTGCATGCTTTCCATTTCTCCCTGATCTCACTGCACATAATGATCCAAATCAGAGGTGTTCCATTGTTCAGCCAACTGGTGATTGGCTGAACTCACCTGACTGAGCTGATCTGACAAATGAAAAATGTGCAGTACTAAGGGTCCCGAGGACAAGGATTGGGGACCACTGGTTTAGTGCTGTAGTATCCAAAGTGTGGGTCTGTGGGACTCAAAGGGACCGCATAACAAATGATAGTCATCTGAGAGGTGATGCATACCCTGAAATAACACTCTAAATATTAATATTTTAGGACATTGGATGTGATTTCATATAATGTGTGAGCCTGGAAAATGTGATTTTTTTGGACAATTATGACATCATTACATGATGTCTTTGTGATGTCATCATAACCTCACTCATACCATTTGATAAAAAAATAATTTACTGATTAATATAAGCTTCGCATCATTTCTCTACATCTGTCGGTTGTGGCGATAACCTGGAAAATGAGGTTTTTTTTGGGATTATATTTTTGATGACCTTGACCCTGATCTTTGACTGATCTGTTCCAAATGTTAGTCATCTGGAGACACTCACCCAAGGAGTATTACGACCAAGATTGGTGAAAATCGGTTTCTGAGTTATTCTGCACACAGTGACACACACACAACCAATTACAATACCCTGCACTACTGCCGGCACACAGGGTAATTACAAGAGCACACACATTCCTGTTCCACAATAATGCTTGTTTCTGACTTTTCACTGATCTTGCTTGCATAATTTAAGTGGATAAGACCAATTTTCCTCTTTCAGATGTCAGTATGGACAAATTTTCGTGGCATAGCACTCGTCCATGACAGACGCCAAGCTGACTTTAGCCTTGAATATTTAGAAACATTTGTTTTGAAACACTTGGTGATGTAATGAGGCCCAGCATGTGACATCTTCCTTTAGATATGGTCTTCAGAAGCACAGGTGTTTCAAAACGTTCCGGAGTGTTTCGAGTTTGTCGACAAAAACGTTTTGGTGTCACCCCCAGCCACGTGTTCTGTCCACTCTTTAATTCTGGTTTTACTTTCCCATCCTGTTGTGGATTTCGTCCCATATTTGTCCACTATTGGGCATCATGTTTCTCCCAGCGGTTACTAGCTTAAATTGATAGTTGACACTCGGTGAAAAGAAAAGGTTTTTTTAATTTTTTTTTATTTATCTGGTGCATCAAAGTTAACCCAGAATTAATCAGTTCATGCTCTTTATGTGCTCTTTTAATTTGGTGAGTTACAAGATGAACGTATGTATTGCTTTTGAGTTATTCATTACACAAGCTGGCTGGGATGGACTAACCCGCCCTACACTGTTACCAGCCGCTAGTTTAGAGACCATCTTATTTTGAATGGTTGCAAATTCCTCTTCTTGCAGTCGTGGATCATCTACTGTTTGGTAACTAGTTGCCCTGTATTTTGCTGAACATTTTTATTTAACGTTACTGTGGTGCATCGATGTGTATGAACTTTCACACTATTTTTCTACACTTTTAATAACACCCACATTTGTCAAAACAAAACAAAACTGGCTTTTCTGTCACTACTTCTTATAATATGATATTGATCTCAGCTGGCTGAAATGTCACTTTCCTCAATGTTGATTTCAATGATTTTTTTTTTTTGTTTGTTTTGTTTTTCTCTCTTCACTCGTTCGAATCACTTGTTAGAAAATGTGGTAGTCTTACACGGGAGTTTTGAACTGATGGCAGTTGATTGATAGCAGTTATGTTTAATTGAAGCATCATACAGTTAATAGATGGTATTAAGGAATTATGCTGGTTTTACGTTCATTTACACCTGCAATTATCAACTATTTTAAAAATTGTTTTTAATCAAAATATGTAGAAAGTAGATATACAGTGTGTCCGTGTTCATTGCTAGTGCTGTTAGCTATTTACATTTGCCACTCAGCCAATTAGGCGCTAATGTTTGCTCCCACCATGCCGTATTGAGGCAATGTGTTTTTGGTAAATACATCAGATATTTTTGAACATACTGTAAGTCAAGAGTGGACCCCTGTATTGAGCTACAACAACTGTATATAAACTGTATATGTGTGTGTGTGTATATATATATATATATATATATAAAACACTGTCTGTCTGTACGCTCACATCCTTCCAATTGCACAGACCATAATTGGTGCACAGATTCACCATGACCACGGGAAGGTTTTTGCAGGTCATATGCATTCCTTTTTGGCAGGGCATTTGTTATTTTATCCATTTTATGCTT
>OMMV01177616.1:0-10908 GCA_900302635.1 Chatrabus melanurus | reverse complement strand
GCGTGCCTTAATTGAATTGCTATAAAGGGAATATAGATGCTGGGCCCAAAATTTAGAAGAAATTGAAAAAGAACAGCCATGTAACAATAACACACTTTTATTTAGATTGTTGCAGTATTAAACTTGTTCCGGATCTCAGATCCGGAATATAATCCGGATCACCTCCAAAATTTAATGGGTTCTTTCTGCAGTCAATATCCCCTTTCCCACCAAATTTCATCAAAATCGGTCCATTAGTTTTCGAGATATCCTGTTAACAGACAGGCAAACAGACAGACAGACAAACACACGGAGGTGATTACATAACCCCGCTGTTGGCGGGGTAATAAAATCTTAATATATCAAAAACATATAAAACATGCTAAAAATGGAAGACAACATAAAAACAACCAGGCTAACTGAAAGCTCGTCTGGAGAATAGTGTCTTCAGCTGCTTTTTAAAAGAATCAATGGAGTCTGTGCAGCGTAAAGACAGAGGAAGTACATTCCAGAGTCTTGGTGCTACTGCTGGAAAAGATAGATCCCCACGAGTTTTAAACTGAGTGTGTGGGGCCATCAGCAACCTCTGACCTGATGACCTAAGATCATGAACATGAAAACAAGGTGTTTTTACCTTGTATCAAGCAAAAATAAAATAATAATAATAAATATATATATATATATATATATATATCTGCCAATGGAACAAGTAAAAATTCACATAAGGTCTTGAACGTAGCTGAAAAAACTCATTTTGAGCTTTATTTTACTAGTATTAGGAAATGTTGCATCTTTTACAAACAACGCAGCAGCTTAAAAAATCTTATTGCGAGTCAAAAAAAGCCTGTTTTGTCTCGTATGACTCAAAACAAGATTTTTCCAAGACTATTTTACTTAGGATTTTTAAGATGTAGGACATAAAAACAAGTCCTTATAGCTTACTGATAATTTACTTGATTGTGTCTCATATTAAGTGTAGATTACATATGTTGACTACAAATTAGATGGATAAACTTGGTAAGATTTTGTGTTTTTGCAGTGTAAATAATCAAGCTGTCAGAGCTCAGATCATTTCAGATCATTCCAGTCTAGAGGACTCATTCTGTTAAACATCAAGTCTTCAATATGGATCACTGTTAAATCATTCCAATAACACAGTGGCAATGTATTTGTTTTGCGCCCTTGAGTTATTTGGTTATATAACATTTTTCCCTGATGATCTGTCAGCTGGAAAACTAGGACCTCCAGCAGGAATTCAGCGGACCTGCCACCTGTAGAGTGTTCACCTCACTAAATACTGTTCTGCCTTCTCTTTCCACTTGTGTACTTTGGTTTGGGCTTAAATGTGAAGTACTGCAGGTTTTTCTTTATTTTTTTCTCCCCTATCACCTTGTCATATAAACAACAAGAAAATTATGCGATGGAAGTTGTGGACTTGATTAAATGTTTCTACTCTACTTTTATAAATTATTTTCTTATCAAACTAGTGGACAAGTATTTTTATATGTTTATAAATTAATACACTTTCACAGCACGGCTGTGCATATATGTAAAGAGGAATATTTAATTCTATTGTTTTGACCTGAAAATGACTGTTGGCCCACATGTGCAAAATTGAATTCTTTAACCAAGTATGATAAAGAAATGTTTTTTTCCTGCCCTTCTTACTGTGGCTTAATAATGTAGAATGTATTTATCTTAAGGTGTTCACCGCTGGCTCCGACAGTTAAATGTCAGGTCAGTAGGGGGTTGGTTTTGGACATGATCTTTGTCTTTACATAAGAAGCTTTAAATGACAGTTTTATTATTATCACTGAGATTTACAAAGATCACCTCCCATATTACTGCAAATTCTAGTGTACATCAAATTCACAGTACTTAGTCTTCTTTTTCTGCCATATCAGTGTCTTTTGCCCTGTGTCTAGCTTTTTGGTGCTAAAATAAAATCTCATTGAGCCAGACGGGGTAGAGGATCATTCATGTTGACTGAAAAGACTTGAACCTCATATGCTGAGTCTTGTTGGAGATTTATGACTGCAATAAGGTGTGCATTGTTTTCTCTCTTGAGTTCTTCCAACATTTTTGATGCACAGCTATATTAATTTCCCTCAGTGTCTATTATTGAAGTGTATTTCCACAGTAAGTACAGACTGGTGTCCTATCCTGTTTGGCTTTTAAATGTTTTTATTGTTTCATGACATAAAAATGAAACATTATGTAAATTCAAAAATATATGAAACAACATAATGGATTTCAAAAACACTTGCCCCTTTAATGTCACACTACTAAATCATCAATTTTACATCCAGTTGGCTTTAGAAAACACATGATTAGGGACCTGCAGGGGGCAGTGTGATGGCCAAGTGGGTCAGTGCATTTCCTTCCAATGCAGAAGATGCCTGGTTCAAGACCGCCCATTCTCCATGTAATGTGGCGTTGCATCAGGAAGAGCGTCCGGTGTAAAAATCAAGATGCAGATCCATATCAGATCTGCTGTGGCGACCCCGAGAATAAAGGCAGAAGACGAAAGATCTTACTTTACTAGTGAGATGCTGTGTTTTTATTGAAGGGGTTTCAGTTGATTGTAGTATAATTAGATCTCTATTTGGATGAATGATTCGAGTACAACTGAGAACCCCTGAGCTGAGAACTACACTGATGAATAGTTGAAACAGTCTTTATTAGCAGCTGATGGAAATGTGGCAGTCAAAACACAGGAACAACAATATGTTCAAGAATGGGTTCTGTGTGGAAACAGGCTGGATGGATAGTCGAGGACACAGGTGGATGTTTGGTACACAGGATGACAGTCCGAAAGGCAACAGTGTCCGTGACGGTAACGGCAGCCGGAGAATCCAGATAAACAGGTAGAGGGTCGAAACACAGTTATCAAACATACCAGGTAGACTGTTCTGGAATCAGCAGGCTAGGCTCGAAGAACACAAGGAGGCAGCATGGGGTGGCAACAGGAAGCCAAACACAGGGAATGAACGCTAGAAAGCAGGCTGGAAGCAAGACAATCTGGCACTGGAGTGAGGGGCTGTGGATGGCTATATACTGCATAGCTCAATCAACAGGAAGTGAGCGTGGAAGCCCATGGACAAGAAGTTAAGCCAATGGAAACGCAAGGAACAGATGTATCAGAATAAAAGCACCATGGAAGAGAATTCACTAGAAGTAATAATAATGTAAATACTCAGATTACAAAAACATATCACTTGGAAAATAAGAACTAAGAGAGCAGAATAAAGACACCAGAGGCGGAACCAAAATGTGAATCCTGATAGTGCCCCCACCCCACCCCCAAGGGACATCACCAGACATCCCAGGAACATCTAGATGGCTACAATAAAAGTCACATATAAGTGGAGGGTCAAGAATATTACTGGCTGGCTCCAAGGAGCGTTCCTCAGGACCAAAACCCTCCCAGTCAAAAATAAGTTGGCGTCCCTTGGGGGGTGGGGTGGGAGTCAACAGGAGGACACACAGAACTAGATTTAACTGGTTTCCCCTGCGAGACATGAAACGTTGGGTGTCCATGATAGGAATGGGGCATTGCCAAACGTACCAGAGAGGGGCTGAGAACCTTGGAGACAGGAAACGGACCAATAAATCGCTGGGCTAACTTCCGACATAGAAGCCAGAGGGGTGGGTTCCATGTAGAAAGCCAGGACTGTTGTCCAGCCTCGTAACAGGGATCAATCGAGCGACTTCTGTTCGCTGAGCACTGGTATCCCAACAAAGAGCACAACAGAGCTGCCTGTGCTCTCTGCCACATGAGGTGACAATGGAAGATGTACGCATGGGCCAAGGGTACCACCACCTCATCCTCCAGCTCTGGGAAGAGTGGAGGTTGATAACCATATGCACAGCAGAATGGTAATAATCCGGTCGAGTACACGAGCAAGGAATTATGGGCATATTCAACCCAAACAAAATTATCAGGCCACAATGAGGTCTGTTTGACCACAAGGCACCACAAGACTGTCCCCAGTTCCTGATTGTACTGTTCTGTCTGTCCATTTGACTGTGGGTTGGTACTCAGATGGCAGACTGTCTGGCTCCAATCTGACTACAGAACTCCGTCAAAAACCTTGAAACAAATTGGGGACCTCGATCGAACATTATGTCCAGAAGGAGTCCGTGTAGGGGGAAGACATGCTGAATGAGAGCCTCGGCTGTCTGCTTAGCAGATGGCAAATTAGACAGGGGCACAAAGTGAACCATCTTAGCAAAACAGTCTACAATAGTCAGAATCACTGTGTTGCCCCCCAAAGAAGCCAACGCAATGACAAATTCCACTGACAAGTATGTCTGGCGTAATGAGGAACTGGGAGTGGCTGGAGGAGGCTGGCAGGTGGATTTTTAGAGGACCTATCTTGAGCACAAATGGGGCACGCAACCACAAACTCTCAAATATCCCTAGCCATGGTGGGCCACCAGAACCTCTGACAGAGGAAGCTCCCAGTTCAGCTAATAAAAGAATGACAGACCAAATTAGAGGAATGTCCCCACTGAGGACCTGTGGATGGAGCATGTCGAGCACGAGCAACTGGCAAAGCGGGCAATCCTCTCGGACCTGAACACTTTCCAAAGCCTGCCTCAATAGGTGCTCGACATCCCATGACACCGAACCCAGGGCACATATGGGAGAGATGTTAGTGACTGAATCAGAGGCAGAAAATTGATTTGATAATGCATCAGGTTTATTGTCGCAAGAGCCGGGACTATAGGAAAGAGTAAAATTGAATTGTGTGGAAAAACAAGGCCCACATGGCCTGTTGAGGGTTGAATCTGCATGCAAAACATAAATACTCAAAGTTTTAATGGTCTGTCCGCACGATAAAAGGTTGACTCGCCCCCTCAAGCCAGTGCCTCCACTTTTCCATGGCCAATTTAACGGCCAAGAGCTCCCAATTCCCCACATCATAATTGATTTCCACTGAGGACAAATTCCTAGAAAAGAAAGCACAGTGATGTACTTTGTTATCCTCGACTGATTATTGTGAAACTATCGTCCCCACTCCCATGTGAGAAGTGTCAACCTCAACAATAAATTGCTGGGACAGATCTAGCGTGGTTGAGATGGGGGCTAAGGAGAAACGATGCTTCAACTCCTGAAAAGCCTTTTCAGCCTCTTGACACCACTGAAATTTAGAATGCATGGAGGTTAATTGGTGTAATGGAGTGACTACAGTGCTGTAATTGTGGCTAAATTGATGATAGAAATGAGCAAAAACCAGAAAGCATTGTAACTGCTTACAGCTATTAGGAGTCGGCCAATCCACCACAGCACTCGCCTTAGCCGGACCCAACCCAATCTTGCCTGGGGAGATGACAAAACCCAAAAAGGAGACAGATAAAATTCACACTTTTCTGCCTTAACAGGAAGTCAAACACAGAGAACGAATGTGAGAAAGCAGGCATGGAAGCAAGACAATCAAGCACTGGAGTGTGAGGGGCTGTGGATGGCAATATAGTGTGTGAATCAATCAATCGAGGAAGTGAGTGTGCACGTGAAATCGGAAGCCTTTGGACAGGAAGTAAAGCCAATGGAAAAACACAAGGAACAGGCATATCAGAATAAAAGCACCACGGAGGAGAATTCACTGGGAGACTGGATAGTATGGTAAATATTCAGAATACCAAAACATCACCCAAGAAATATCACAAGGAAAGTAATAACCAAGAAAGCAGAATAAAGACACCAAAGACATGACCAAAACGTGAACTATGACACTGGATGGTCCAACTTGTGATGAGTTAGGATTGTGGCAAAGCCTACATCTTCAAGACAAAATATTCCCGGCAATTCCTTGAAAAGCGCAAGTCAGGGGATGGACACTGAAAAACTTTTCAAGTCACTGCAGAGTCCTTTGAGTTCAGTTAAATCAGTCATTAAGAAATAGAATGACTATGGCATAGCTATGAATGTGAGTTGGCAGTCCTCAAAACTGAGTGACCATGCTTAAAAGAGACTAGTGGTGAAGACATCTATGACAAAACTGAAGGAGATACACTTTTCAGTGGCTGTGATTGGTGGTCTTGTGTTGAGGACCCCAGCGGCTGGAGGAGGCCAAGGACACGCCCATGTTTCACCTGGCTGCGGCAGATAAATGGTTACTTTTGAGAGGTGGACATGGGCCAGTTGTCTGTCTGGGTGGTTGCCATCCAGGACCTGAGACAGTTCTGTAGTATGGTGGATGCTGTGACATATGGCACCAGTGCATGCTCCCAGACCTGACCTGACCTGTGACTGGGGTGAACTTTTGACTGTAGCTTCACCAGTCACAGCTTCATTGTAGAGTGATTTAGAGAAAACCATCGTTAAAAACAAGACACATTCAATTGTTCCGTTTTACGAGAAGATCCAAAGACTGGAACCTAGATTTCATGAGCCTGGAGTGTTATTTATTTATTTAATTTAAATGATAGCGCACTTTGTCACAACACTGACTCATTACAAGCTGGAACAGCCAAACGTGTCTTATTTTTATGTAATTTAGATAATGTATTGTTTCACTCTGAGATTAGGGGCATAAAAGTTTTTTGGTATAAAGAAGCTTGAATTCTTTATTTGATGTCATAAGCAATAAAAAAAGTTACTTTTTCCAGTATTTTTTACAGGCACTGTAGGAGGAATATATGCTTTAACGAACGCAAACGGCAACCTCCATTTTTTCTGTAAATTGAAATATGCTTTCCAAAGAAAAGAGATTTAAAAACTCTTAAACTGTAATCTTCTGAAATGTACTGTCTTCAGAAAACTGTAACATTTAATGATTTAATTGTAGTAGTATTACCTATTCAGCTCACACCTATGGGTGCATCTCAGAAAATTAGAACATTGTGAAAAAGTTCAATATTTTTGTCAATTATCTCAAAGTGAAAATTTTATATATTCTACACTCATTACATACACACTAAAATGTTTCAAGCATTTTTTTAATTTAAATTTTGATCATTACAGCTGACAGCTCCAACAAAAAAAGAAAAAAGTATCACAAAATATTACAATATTTCACAAGATTAATTTAAAAAAAAAGGATTTATAATTCAGAAATGTCAAACCTGAAAAGTATGTTAATTTATTCACTCAATACTTGGTTGGGGCTCCATTTGCATGAATTACTGCATCAATGCAGCGTGGTATGGAGGCGATCAGCCTGTGGCACTGCTGAGGCGTTATGGAAGCCCAGGTTGCTTTGATAGTGGCCTTCAGCTCGTCTGTATTGTTGGGTCTGGCATCTCTCATCTTCCTCTTCACAATACCCCATAGATTCTCTGTGGGGTTTGGTCAGTTGGTCAAGCAAGTACAGTAATACCACGGTCAGCAAATCAGTTCCTAGTTATTTTGGCACTGTGGGCAGATGCCAAGTCCTGCTGGAAAAGGAAATCAGCATCTCCATAAAGCTTGTCAGCAGATGGAAGCATGAAGTGCTCTAAAATCTCCCGGTAGACAGCTGCATTGACTTTGGACTTGATAAAACACAGTGGACCAACACCAGCAGATGACATGGCCCAAAATATGAGGTTCACTGGTCCTCAACTGTAGCTATCCGAACACAAAATTTCAGAGCTGAATATGCAATAGCTTGTATGGAGTTATAGAAATTTTGTTGACTCATTCACTGACTCAATTAATCCGCTTTTTCTGCTAATCACAGGGAATAACAATTGTAGAAAGTTAATTCAACTTTCTACAAGTGTTATTTGCCTCTCTGTGTTCTCATAACACATTTTTCTGAGTAGCCTTCACAATAAAAGCATTTTGGTGCCAAACTGGAGGCTGAGTGCACTAAAAGAATTTTATTTTGTAACGTAGCACTCTTCCACACATTACCACATGTGGTACCAAGTGGAGCTAAGCTAACAACAGTTTTCTTAAAAACAGGAGAAGAACTAAGTCCTGAGATAAACATGGTAGCAATCTATCAAACCTTGTCCACAGGAGTTGGACACAAACTGGAAGCACACGTGTCTCTCAATTGTGACCATCAGAGGGCACCGCACAAGAAGTGATGCAGTTCTTGCACAACAGTGCACAAGTTTTTGTTTTAAATCATGTGGTACTTGGCGATGGAGTCATGCTTTATCAACACCCAAAATGATTTTTTCTTGTTACATCATCCTGCTTGTGCGACACCTAGATCGCAATAATGATGTAGGAGTTCTCAGCCAATCAGAACAAAATGGGTCCCTCATCGCTTCACAATTGATAAGCGTGAGTGGAACCAGACCCTCTTTTTAGAGGACGAAGATACAAAAGAGGGACTAAACGATCAAGACTTGTCTTGAGGTCCATAGGGCCAGTACTTATCCCTGGACACCATAGCATGACTACGACTCCCCCTGGATGAGATGCCAGTCCATCCCAGGTTACGTCCCCAGCCAAGGCTGGTACAGCTGGGTGGACTTGGACAATGCAGATGAAGTGTCTTGTCAAAGGACACAGACAGGTAGCGCGAAGTACACACCTGGATTTGGACCCCAGTCTATATACTGGTAATCATCCAACTCTTCTTCCGCAGAACCACCTGCTCTGCTTTCTTAAAAACAGACAAACTGCATTTAAATGAAAAACAGGATTATAAGACATTTCCAGTGCCTCACAATCATCTTTTTAAAGCCATTTACAACACTTTAAGCCCCATTCTCAGTTTAACAGATATTTATCCTGGAAGGTCACTGTTTGAAATCTTTTCTATACATTGGAAAACCTTAGAGGGTCTGGGAGGGCAAATTGAACTGGGATATTCTGTCATTGTGCCGTCGTCTTCTTTTGACTGTGGCAAGATGTTCTTGCTTTTCCGTGGAGACCGTAACATTTTCGTACATGTCGTAACATCACTAGGAGGCTTTCTGGACACACCAATGGTTGTGCTAAAGTTATATTACGGGTGCGCTATGGTTGTTTTTGCACACGTTACATGGTACAAGTCCGACACGTAACGTCAACTTTGGGCTTCACACGCCAGTTTGTCAAGGTTGTAGACTGAGACCTTCTGGGATTCGTATTTGCGAATGTGAGAACAGGGCGTTCCACTGCAATGTTCGCCCTAGAAGGGCACGCGCCGTGAAGTAGGCCTAGAACATCCGCAGAGCTATCGAAGCCGTGCCCTGTCTCCCCTTCAGGGATGTCAGTGTCCCTGTCTCCCCTACTAAGCAATCAAATTCCACTCTGTTACATCTTCAAAGCCTCGTTTCGTTTGTTTTAGTGAGCTGAAGATATTTTATTTTAATATTTTTTAAAATTCTTTGAGCAACATAAAAAGAAATAAAGAAATCTCTTGGAAAAAAAAATACAATTGATCCATTGGGGGAGGTGCGCGTGCGCAGCGCAGTGACAGCTCGCGCTCCGCTGTCAGTAGTGGCGCGTGGGTTCTGTCTGTGAGCCGCTCATTCATCCTCCGTCCTAAGGCGAGCAGCAGAGAGGAGCGTCTGTGATTTTACCGTGTCACCACAGCCATGGAGGGAGTCAGCAGCGGCAGCGGCAGGAGGAGCATGTCTTACAGCAGATGGACTTACGACAGGTGAATGCGTTTTCTCCCCTGTTTATTTTTGAATTGTCTTTAAGTCTGCTGCACTGGAGCATCCAGCTTGGTGGAAACCTCCTGCGCAATTAGCTGACAATTGTTTGGACGTGAGGGAAACGATGACAGTGTGATTAACAGAGCAAACATGATATGCCCACTCTGTAAAAAAGAAAAAAAAATTCAAATTTCCAACTGTTCTGGAACACATCATCAAATTCTCGGTTGTTTTGCTACTGTTGCTCAGTATGTCATTATATTTACTGTTTTTATTGTCATTTTTTAATCTATCTATCTATCTATCTATCTATCTATCATGGGTGTTAGGCTCAAACTCTGATTTGAATTCTCACAGACGTGAGCTATGAAAACAGGGATTATTGACAATATAAACGCCCTTACAAAGCCAAATAAGTAATAGAAATGTGAGGAATGGAATTGTTTACTGGGCTAGGGTTTATGATGCATTTATAGTAGTCAGAGACATGTCATTATCATGTCAAATGTAAGTGTGAACGGGTGAGTTGCTTTGAATGTGGGTTAAATTGAGGAAACATATATGTTTGTCTATCTAGAATTATAGAAAATTAGCAGAAAATAGCATTTTCAAGTGCTTTTTTAAAATGCAATTACAGGGCTGTAGCCAGCATTTGTAGAGGGGTGGCTCTTTTTACACAATGGGCCTTCTTGTTGGTTTTTAACCATAGAGATGAATAAACACTAGAGCGGACATTGAGCACGTTTCCACAATGTTTTCATCTGCCATCTTGGGAGAGGGATTGTCCCGATTTTGTGACCCACCGCTGTACTGACAGCAACACCAAGATCCACAACTCAAGACAACACCCATCAGATAAATTTATTGCATAAATCCCGCCGTCTGGCGGCTGTGGCACATATTACAAAAAGCCAAACCACAGCTTCCATAAAGTTATTTGTAACTCATTAAAGAACAAACATCATACCAGCATAGTCCACCAGAACAGAAACTATTTTCCATAAGCGAAATGGTATTTCAGTGTAGATAGAAGGTTTACAGAACTTTGCTTTTTAGGCTGCAATTCCAATTTAAGTAACAATAACTGGGGTTTTTATAAAGTGTTCTCAACCTCATTCTCGAAAGAAAGTATCACATGTAATTGTATTTTCAAATAAAATGAATAATTTTTATCCACGCAATTATAAAATTTTAATACATTGCAAGACTGAATTATATATTTGACAGCCTCTCCCCAGTAATATATCAGCATTCACCCTCATTCACAAAAAACAGAATTCTCTCCTGTCACAGACACATTGTGACTGACAGAACTGACACCAGGTTAACTTAGTGCCAACTGCTGTTGATCCATCCATCCATCCATCTATTTTCTGAACCCGCTTATTGTTAAGGGTC
>OMMV01177611.1:0-14786 GCA_900302635.1 Chatrabus melanurus | reverse complement strand
CCAGTGGTGGCCAATCCTGGTGCTCGAGGGCCGCTATCCTGCACATTTTCCATCTCTCCCTGCTCTGCCACAAGCTGATTAGCTCATTCAGGTGTCTTTTAGCTCTTGATTGGCTGAGCACACCTGAATGAGATAATCAGCTTGTGGCAGAGCAGGGAGAGATGGAAAATGTGCAGGATAGCGGCCCTCGAGGACCAGGATTGGCCACCACTGGGTGATAGGTTAGGTTTTGATGAAGAATTTGGAGGTACTTCACTGGAACTTTCAGCACCAGTGAATTCATAATCTAAGTGGATGTATGTGTATTTTTGATGCTGTATGTATACCGTAATTGTAACCCTGGGCTAATTTTAGAGATCCCCAAATAATTTATATCTTTTGCACCAAATTATTATTTTTTCTATTAAAGATGTATGTTGTAAAATCATTCTACCTCAGACAAAGTACAGTTGAAAAACGTTTTTTAAGGCCCAGTATTGCCATGGCAACCTTGTCCATGGTGAGCGTATATAAATATCTAACCACAACTGCAATGATAAGGATTTTTAGTGATTGTCTGCATTCTCTTAAAGGTGCATGATGGCGTTTGGTGATGACATAAAGCAGTGAGGAATCCAATTGCAACCAACCCAATACCCTACAACCCAATATCCTTCCTTTTACAAGCGTGCACCCATGTGCGTGCTCACACTCATGAGCAAGCAGTCTGGCATTACTGAAACAGATAGATGACATACTGAAGACAACAGAGTTGACCAACATCATGAAATCATATCAACACTTTGACATAATAATTAGATTGCTATCATGGATCACACTAGCTGGTCAAGTAATTTGGTAAGTTATACATCTAACATATCCACTCTCTCACATATATTGTGCATGGGACAACATTAGCAAGCACACAAGTTACAGTTGCCCAGCTAGCTGGCCATTGACAAAGGTTTCATAGATCTGACATTGGTTATTTGTTCCGTTGGCTGAAAATGTAACATAAATGGCAACTAAACCAATTCACTAGACAAAGCATACCTTTGAATTTGAAAGAATTAACAGTTATCCGCTGAAAATAATATTTTGTTAGATCCAATGAGTGTAAATTTGGTTAGTTCAGATAGCTAACACAAAATCATATTATATTCATATTTTTGAGAAATGTTATCTTGCCTGTCTACTTTGATGGAATAGAATAAAATCCAAATTAGGGTCAGATGTGTTTCCAAAAACCAAGCAGAGGCCCACCCATTTCCCCATATCTGTGCCTATGTTGATTTGTTTTTTTTCCCCAGCATCAATCTGTTACCAATTTGGCATGACGGGCTTCACCAGATAAATTGTTTTTGTTTTTCCACTTACTTGGAGTCTAAGTTCTTCTGGGAGCTGGTTCTTTGTTGGTTGTTAGCTATACAGTAGATTCTGGCTAAACTGTTGCTGCTGTATGGTGCAGAATCATAGGGCAAGACCACAGACAGTATATAGAGAGCAAGACACAGCATGTATAAAGACCACAGCCTACGTAAGCCAATAGCTTTTCTCATGAAATTCAACCCGATTCCTTTGCACAGAGAATAGTATACAGGCTGTTATATGTCATCAAGAAAGTTGGCAAATAGCTCACTTTTTGGTTGAGGTTACAACCTGTTCACACATAAAAATTAAAAAAAAAAGTGATTAACAAATGTAAAAAAAAAAAAACCTCCATAATGCACCTTTAATGCTATAAAGGAGAACAGTGACCACTGGTACATTTGCAAAACAAAAGGCAACATGTAAAAGGCATCAGTTGCAGGCAAGGATGCAGTTGGTCGGCAGTGAGCAAGGCTGTGTGAATATTTCAAGGAGAACTTACTGGTTGCCTGCACACTCTGCTGTGACTGAAGCCCTCTGAGAAGGTGCTGTGGTGCTGCAAACCTGCCATTTTTCCTGTGAGATCACACTGTATTGATTAGATTTGATGTACTGCTTGGTTCACTGTACTGTATGCTTTGCATTCACTCACAGGTTTAGACACACAAGTGCAGTGTTTTTTAACAAAGGCAAAAAAAACAAATTGCACTGTACATTTCTCAGGTTCCCGGTGCAGTCACATTTTTGTGGTTTGATGTTCTTCCTCACTTGTGGAAACCTTGTTTTGACTAAAGCTGTAGACTTTATACGACAGACTGGTTGAGTTGTTGGAAAGAGATGGAAACCCCGATAACAATACAGAAAATGGTGGGTGGTGGGTTACGGATAGGAGTAGGGGCGTCCACCTAACAAATCTCTTAACATTGTAACTGGAACAACTGGAAATTCCCACCCGTCTTGCACAGTGATTGTGCAGGTGTGCAGTGGTGTGCATGTCTGACAACAACAAAACAATATGGATCACAAGATGACAAAATTGCCAAACTTATCTGTCAGTATATATATATATATATATATACGTATCTCCCGTGAGCAGGTAATTTTCCAACTTGTGTCACATTTCCCAAAAGCGTGTTAGGGCCCATTCACACTATGACATGACGTGGCTGATGCTGGCCGAAGTAGCAGATTCTCAAAAATCTCTGTGGAACGCGGGAGAAGGCTCACTCCAAGGGTCCAAATTTCCTCTCTTCAACGCAGGTTGACGTAGCTCAGCGGAGGGTGACGCCGCACCAGCGGAACCCAACGCCTGGCGACGGTCCACCGACCCACCATGACGCAGTTCATACTTCACCTTCGGAGGGCACACTGCACAGAGTGGCAGCGCAGCTCGGCGGAGCCGATTGCTGACTCAACGCCCGAGACGCCACGCGACGTAGCCCACACAAACTCGTCGCAACTCTGCAACCTTGTCTCCCGCCACCTCAAGGACCTCAAGCTCACACTCCTGTCGCAGCCTCTCTGGGCCGTCCACCCTCTTCAGGCTCCAGGAACAGAATGACCTCCGACGTTGTCCAGCAGAGGCCAGCGGAGGCGAACAGGGCAGTAACAGAGCAGTAGCGGAGGTGACGCAGTGGCGGCGCAGCCCAACTCCCGCCAGCATTCCAGCATGAACGTTGAAGATTTTAAGCATGTTTTTAAAAAAAATTCCGGGACCATGACGAAGACCAGTGCCACCTGACCGACGTCGACCCAGCCCCCGCGGAGTCTGGCGGACCTTGGCACTGGTCAACGTCAATCAACTTTTCACTCTCCTTAGGCAAACGCCTGGCCAATTGTCAGAGTGTGAATGGGCCGTTAAGGTTCAAGAGAAAGAGAAACAAGGAGAAAGGAGGCT
This sequence comes from Chatrabus melanurus, assembly GCA_900302635.1. Taxonomy (NCBI): domain Eukaryota; kingdom Metazoa; phylum Chordata; class Actinopteri; order Batrachoidiformes; family Batrachoididae; genus Chatrabus; species Chatrabus melanurus. Next base: position 11,542 of record OMMV01177611.1, on the reverse strand, counting down.
TTTGCCAAACAGTTTGTGCTCAGATGAAATATACTGCTGCCTTTAGGGGGCCTGTAACAACTATAGGGACGAAAACAATCTAACAGTGTTTAAAACATCTACACATACACAAAAACAGGTCGATGCAATTCTGCATTGAAGTGCCATCTCTTCTAAAGTCTTCCAAGTATTCTTTCAGAGTGAAATGTATTTTAGATACGATATATGAAGGAGGACCTGGGCCATCGAGCAGAGGATGCAGCTAGGGAAAAGATCAAAATTTGTGTATGTCTTGTCTCCCATGGGTTATAGTGTTTTGTAGTGTTTAGTGTTAACGCATATTACCAAAAACGTATATCTCAGAGAGGCTGATAATGGCTTTGGGTCTTGCAGCCTTTTTAACCTATTGACATACGTTGTTTTCTTAACCTCTGCGCTGTGACTGATGGAGATACAGAAAGCACAGAGGTCCTTTGCCTCAAAATGCAGATTTTTAAACCCATGAGCATACAGAGTATATAGCATCTTATTCATTGTCAGCTGAACAATATAGTTTAAAGTTAGCTGTGTAGTGTTGTTGTTGAAATAGATTTACTCTTTATTATAAATTAACAGTAAATTACAAAGACTGCATATGTTTATTTTGTAAATAAATAAATAAATAGATAAAAAGTACAGAATTTTAATTAACAATGTTTTCTATTCCTCATGTATGACTTGAATTTGCTGTTGTGATAATGCTGGAGGGAGTGAGAAGAGAGGGGTATCAATCACGAGTTTCTCAAAATGGTCCGATCAGTTATAAACCAGTGATTCTGGGGAACGTCTGGAGTTTCACTGTTTACATTAGTTTGTGGTGGTCTAAACAGAATAAACACATGAGAAATGTTTACTTTTTGCTCACTTAGACAGCAGCATGAAGATCAGAGCCCTATTCTTCGAATGCGGAATAGCTGCATAAAGTTGATAATGATCTAACATGATTGTGGATCTATCTACTTGCGTTGAGCTGTGGACCACCTTGCGCCGGGTGGAACATAGAGCTCAAGTGTCTTGTACAAGGACACAGACAAGTAACCTAAAGCAGACCCAACTGGAAGTGAACCTCGGCCTATAGGTTGGTAGAAAAGATTCTGCATGTGTCACGATCCTTTAGCGCATACTGACACATTACTTTCAGAGAGATATCACTTCAGTCAGGATGGAATATTTTATTAAATGTATTAATTATGTTATATTAGTATTGATATATTTATTAATTTTAATATTTTTGTATTTTACTTCAGCTCGTTCCCAGATCCAGCAAAATCCTACTCCTTTTCTCTTAAATTGATTCACTTCCTCAAATGTCGTTTTCAGTTTTATATTGTCCTTCTGTTTCGAGTATTCTCATTGACTTTCACGCTGTAATCTGTCATTTTATGAGTAGAAGAATTATTACTGACACGCTTAATTTGCCAGCCACTTTTTGACACCCTTCCTTTCTTGTTTTTGCAGCGTTTGCAGTATTTATTTTACTGTGAATCTCACTAAATTACTCATCATCAGCTTCTGCTTTGCTAGTGTGAAAAATGGCACCCTCCCCTTTGCTATTCCATGATCAATATATATCCTACTCAATGACTGCAATCATCTTCTCTCCATCTTGTCTAATCAAATCCTAACTTGATTTCAAAGAAACAAATAAACCAGATTGGCATGATCAGGATTCGCAAATCCTGGATCAGCCAGTTTATCTTGGATCTTTTAGGTGACTTACGAAGAATCGGGCTCAGATCTGTGCTACATGCCTGTTTTTTGCATTGATGAGGAAAATGCTGTCAAGTCCAGTGTTTGTTTCACATAGTAGCTTCTGCTTTATTGCCTCCTCAAACTGACAGAGGAGGGTGAAGGTTATGTGATCACTTCTGTTTATTTGTCATTGGACATATGTCCAAAGTGGATGGATTTCAATGTTATTTTCCAGAGGGATGGTCGTTGGGTTAAGGGGAGAGCTGCTTAAGTTTTGGTGGTGATCTGGACATTTCGTATCAATATTCCATTTTTGTATGTTTGTTTAAGTTCTGAACAAATTCATTTTATTCTTCTGTAACATTCATTCTTTATGACATCACAAAGATGTGTTGGAATGAGATCTAATGGCCCTCCTCTGTCGGTGGGCAGAGATATTAATGGTGGTATATACCATTGGGAGATATCACCATTGGTGGAGAGATGTTAGAGATGGGTGCTCACCTGAGTGTACCTTCTAGTTTCTGTTGTGACATCAAACTCAAAGAAAGGGCACTCATTACAACACATCTTACCCTGTACAGCAATCAAAAAAATTATTTGAAACTTTACAATGTCTGCCCCTTTTTCTGGATATTACCTAAAAATCAAATGGTATATCTTGCAAGCCATCTTTCACCAACTCCTATAAAAAACCCAAAACTTCTGAGTATTGAGCACATTCATATAATATTGTTAAATGTAACAGTATGTTGTTACCCACTAGAATTTGCAGCACATTTAAAAAATATGTAAGCACAATTTCATACTAAATCTGCACCTTTTTTGCTAATACCAGTCACAGTCATATTTTTAGAAAAGGGCTTTTTTTTTTTGGTGTTCAAAAAAAACAAAACACACAAGATGGAGTGATGCTGACACTCAGGATAGTTCTGGCACAACACTGGAATAAACAGTGTTGATGAAGATGGCTAAAATATAGAGACAGTGACATAAAGCACATAACTTCAAACACTGTGACAAGAAACACAATGAGCATAATGAAACAAGCACACATTTAAGCTTTTTATTTTATTTTTAATCTGTTAAATAAAAATTAAGAGTATTGAATCATGTTTGGCGGAACTAGACCTGTCACAATAATTTCTGTCGACTTATTGTGTTATATGGACATGACCTTGATTTTTTCCATTGTGTTTACTCGAGCGTTTGTATCCATAAGAATAGCAGCAACACCGTTATAGTATCCAATTTTCTCCCCTTGAAGATCTCATGTCAGAGTTATTTTCCTTCATGCACAACTTCGTATTGTATGGTGTGCTACCATTGTGTGAATTTTCACTGAAATTCACAAACCGGTTTAGGAGGAGCTGTGCTAATGAAGTCAGTATAATGTGATGCATCAAATAAGAACAAAAGTCAAATTATCTCTCCTTGAAGGCATTAGACCAGAGTTATTTTTCTTTCAGGCACATCATTGTATGGTGTACTGCCATTGTGTCAAGTTTCATTGAAATCCATGAACAGGTTTAGCAGGAGTTGAGTTTACAAGACTCCGATATAGTTCTGCTGTCGTTTTTGGCTGTGCTGCTGCTGTCGTCTCCTCCCTGGTTTCACTACAGGGGGACCTCAGGCCGCTTAACCACACACACGCACACGTGCACACACAGCAACAGCGAAGCAGGTGAAGGAAAAATAACGTGTTACTTGAGGCTAATAGATGTTTTTTCCTGATGATGCATAACTACAACCAGAAAGTTTGGACGAATAAGTTCAAATGAACTTGGTTTCAAAGCCACGCTCCAAAGCGCCGCTGGGGTGGAAACATTTTGAGTTTAAACTGAAAGAGGAAAGACCCTTAACATGAGTGAGCCAGTTTGCCGTCTGTTTAATGCCCCTTTTTAAAAAAAATTTAAGTGCAATTTTTAACAGAGCCTGGGAGTCCATTAAATTTTTTATTTATATTTTATTAATTGAGAATCTTTAACTATTTTCCTCCACATTCCAATTCAGATGCCTGAATATTCTTAACAATTAAAAATTCATTGTTCTTTGAAAGGGTGTGCCCGCATTATTAATTGCATAAAATGAAGCGAACCCGTGAGCTAGTTCTGGCAGACAACCCAAGATGCGTGCTACATATACACTAACATGCCTCATTCACGTAATTACCACATAGCTCACACTAAAACACATTGTCTGCATGATCCTCTAAAACACTCCCTTTGAATTGGGCGACCTATTTAAGGTGCAAAAATTTCCCAGCTCCTCCTCTGCCTGTCAAATGCTGCTACTCAGCCCCGCCTCCACCCCAGCGTCCACCTGTGGGCTCCAATGGGGGGGAAAATGTGTTTGTCTAATCATCGCTCCCTTATATCACAAGCAAGCACCGGAGGGGAGTGATGTGGTCAGAGCCTATCCACCAAACTCAAAACTATGTGCTGCTGTTTCAATAAATATCCTTCTACATGAATTGTCTGACTGAATTGGTCTTAAAATGATAATATCTTTTATCACAATTGTGGCCAAGCGGTTAAGTGTGATCACTTTCAAAGCAGAAGGTTCCCAGTTCAAGGCCAGCCCCTGCCCGTTCTCCGTGTAATGTGGAGTTGCATCAGGAAGGGCATCCGGCATAAAATGTGCAAAATAAACATGCAGATTCACATTGGATATCCTGTGGCGACCCCAAGTTGCAATTGGGAGAAGCCAAAAGAACTTACTTACTTATGTCGGGAACAATATATAATCCAACAAAAATAGCTATTGTGACAGGCCTAGGGGAAACATACCACTATTTATGTCGGACATTGTATGTTGACATGGAACATTGCCAACTGTGGTTGAAGCTAACCACAGAGGATGCCAACGATGGTTAGTATTAGCATATACGATCATGCTATCTGAGGTGAGCATTTTCTTTAAGACAGCCCCTCAAGGTCAAATGTGCCATGCCAACATACAATGTCTGGCATAAATAGTGGTTCGCTCCAAAATCCGGCAATTTCTGGAAAGTGTTCTTCACTGACTAGTGTAGTAAAATAAATGCTCAACAGACACCGAATAGCTTTGGTTGGAGCTGCTTTTTTTTTTGTTAATTTAACTTCGCCATACCCTGTTTTGATCCGCTGGTTTGAATTCACTCCTAAAGCTACTGGAAAAACAATTTAATAGTGTTTTGAACAAATTCATGTTTGAAGCAGTTTCATTGTGTTCAAAGACACGTTGTTTTGTGTAACTCTTATGTTACAACAATTCCTTCTGAAGTGGTTTTTAAAGGCTTTATGAATCTATACATACTATATATAGATATACATAGATATATATATCTATATATAGATATATATAAACGGTGTCTAATGAAGATTCTGCAATGAAATAGTTAATCTGCACGCTAAATTATCTTGTTGGTTTGTGGTGAAAATGACCTGATTTCATAGGAGATCCAAGTTATACCTGATTACAGTTTCTTAGTAATACTGAATGTGCTCAAAAAAAATATGTGCGTATGAACTTGTTATTCTCAGTGTATATCAGGACAGCTTGTAGCTTTTGTAATTGCCTGTCTTGTGTGTTACTGCTGTAGTATGTGAAGCTTAGCCACCACGTCAGTCAGTATGCCACCTATCAATATTGAACTCACCACATCTGCTACCCCACAGCTCCTCCTCTCTTTGTACAGTAATGTAAAAATATATAATCAGACTGTGTGTATGTTGGTGTCTAGCTTTGCTTTTACGGGTGGGAGGGTGAGGCTTTTTTTTTTGGTTTGTGTTGGGAGGGTATTGTTGAATTTTGATTTCCACCTTTTTTGTAGTGTAATGTAGAATGTGTCAGGTGTATTGTGTACTCTGTGTGTATAGTGGATTAGCTCTTACTGCTGAGTCTGCATGTAGAGCAGGCGTAACGTCAGTGTTGATGTCAGTGTACCTCTAATCTGTTAGCACTAGCCCTATTCTGCTAATATACACTCTACATTTTACAAATATTTTGTTCTAAAAGAAGAGAAAGAGAACTACATGTTCTATCTTCAAAGTTTATTAATTGTTTATGTTCGATGACACCACTTTTGTTGCTGTATTCATCAAGTTGCACTCACAGAAAGGCAAATTAAGATAAAACCAGCTGATATTACAAGCATTGCCAAACAAATTGAAACTTGAATTACAAAAGAATGGTTGGTTTTTCCACTTTGACAATGGCAACTGCAGCTACATGACAGTTTTTACAAGTAATCCAGGCCCTTAGGGAGTTATTAGGGGGTATTGTGCAGATTTATCTACAAGTGTGAAATCTGGCACAGATGTAGGCCAGGTTGTACTAAATTTTTGGAGGGCACCAGAGTCAACGATCATTGGAGCCACCATATTGGACAAATACAATATGGCCGCCAGTCGTAATTTGCTTTTCTCATAACTTAACAACCAAAAGTCATGGGATTATGATTGAGGGTTCTTTTTACAGGTTTTTGACCTCAGAGAATCCAAATATGCACTCTATTTTGACATAAATTAATGTAAATAGGCTTATTTAGTGGTTGAAAGCTTATTTTGCCTTCTACTCTATATCTGTGCCAGATTGCTTGTAAACATGCCTGTGCAATACCCCCCCCAATGGCTCCCTAAAATTAATTTAATTTGGATAAAATATGCTTTCAACCACTAAATAAGCATATTTACATGCATTTAGGTCAAAACAGAGTGCAGATTTGGATTCTCTGATGGCAAAACCCTGTAAAAAAAAATGAACCCTCAATTGTGATCCTATGACTTTGGGTTGTGAAGTTATGAGAAAATCATATGGTGACTGGTGGCCATCTTGGATTTGTCCAATATGGCGGCTCCAATGATCATCTACTCCGGTGCCCTCCAAAAATGAATTTAGTATGACCTAGCCTACATCTGTGCCAAATTTCACACTTGTAGACAAATCTGCACAATAATATATCCCTAAGGGCCGGGACTTGAGTTATTTTACCCGGTGCCAGTCAAAGTCGTATTCTCTAGGGCCGCAGTCTGTCTCTGTTCACGATGCTTTTTTAATATTCTGTGGCTCTTGAAACTATTTTCGCTTGTTCATTCTGGTCGACGTGTTAACACTCACATTCATGTGTCAAAAGCAAACAGAACAAAGGCAAAATTCCAAGAAGACTGTACAACCAGTGTTAAATTTCAAATTGTTCAACTTATTAACATTTCTTGCAATAATCCTGTGGTTTCAACAACATTCTACACTTGTATTCTTACACAGCTCTGATCCATTATATTGACAAAATGACAACTTACAATTGTCATTTGTTCAAACTCTTCTTTACATTAAGTCATTTTTGTCCAGGAATTTGAATAGAATTGTCATATATTATGTATTTTAAGGTATTCTCATCTTTGTAGTTTGTAAGATAACAACCACGGGAAAAAAATTAGTCACATGACACCCTACTATAAATTGTCTAATTGTGTAATTGTTTTGTCACTGCTGATCCCAATGGAATATGTATTTTTACTTGAAAGCCAAGCTATGACCCACAAATTAAACATGACAATATTGTCCACAGATATTTTTTAAGTGTATAGTTTGAAGGAATTGGTAAATCAATTTATTTATCCATTTATGTCTTAATAAAGCCAAAATGGAATAGGCTGAAGGCCCGGCTTATTCCTCTTTTAACTCATTTAACAACAAATCTAAAACAGTTACCAGTTAACATAAAAAACATAGACTATAATATTTATGAACATCGAAAACAACAAATAAACAATCGCATAGCATCCACAATTTCTCAGTAGATTATAAATCAATATAGTTTTTAAAAAATACAATGTTTTCATAGTCTATTGGCTGTATCACAAGCAGCACTGAACTTGGTAGCCACCAGACCTAGGCTTTGGAAATTAAAGAAGCTAACAAACAAGCTAATTTCAAGATACATGTAACTTCATACATACCTGCTCCTAATAGACAAAAAAGGCTCAGGCACTCAGCGGATAAAAAAGTTAAAGCCTTTATTGATTAGGGCCAAAGCATTAAAACACCCTAATAAAACCTAAATAAATAAAGGCTTTTAAACCTTTTTATCCACTGAGTGCCTGGACCTGGAATTTTTTATTTTTTTTTGTCTATGGGCATTTTCCCTTCCAAGAGCACCGGTGGTTAAGGGATACCAGCAGCGCTCCGGTTGACCATTTAAATACCTTCTCCTAATTTCCATCATGAAAGCAACAGTCCCATACATGTCCAGCTGATGGCAGACAGGTATATGGTATTTTACATAAGCCAAAGAAATTTGCTTTTTGTATTGATCTGGTGCATCAAAGTTAATCAGCATGTAATCAATTTATTATTGTTAATGCACCATTTTAATTTGGAGACTTGCATGATGACAGCATTTATTATTATTTATTAATCTGACAAATAAAGCATTTTTGGAGTGAAGAGTGAACTCATGGTGCACACTAATTTCCAAACTACCAGCTAAAATGCTTGAATGCATCACTCAACACATTTACAATAATGACATCAGCCAGAGAGGAAAGATGATGAACTATGTAACACAAAACTTGAAATTAAATTATTAAATAAATAATTGAATCTTTGACATGAGGCATGCTGGAAACTGTTAAGAACCTTTTAAACTTAGGCAACATATCGAATTACACAAAATATTAATCCCTTTACCTCTTTGAGGATATTCCACTAGTAAAAATACATAATCCAACCTATGTCTGATACCAATCGAAGCAGTGGTGACAGAGGAAGTACATGCAATGAGTCAAGTTACAGTAGGACACCAAACAAAATTTGCATTACTTTTTGTAAGTTCTTTTTTTTTTTTTTCCTTTCTGATTGCTCATTGGTAAAATGATTTTTCTAACTGTCAAACAACCAAGATCTGTCTGACGTACTTGGTCTCCTAAGAAGGCTAGAAAAAGCACACTAGTACGGACAATTTAATAATTGAGCCACATTTTTACATAATTAAATATATTGTTTAACATCACTTTAAACTGAGGTGGCTAATGTTGTTGAAGAACATTTACCAAGATTCAGCACAATATTACACATAAAATCAAAGTACAACCACTCCACTGTACTAAAAAGAAAACTGTGATTTTATCTTGTTTCCTATGGTTGAACAATACCTCTTGAATTTCTCACTACTGTTCATATAAGCATAATGTTTCAGCACTTTAAAGAAATCATTAGTTTTTTATAAGCAACTGTAAGTTGATATTAATTCACAGTTCCAGTTTGAAACAAATGAACCAGAAACAATGCCTTTTTTTTCAGTGGTGTGGCTGAAAGAAACTGTCATGTGCAGGTGTCAGTGGATAAATGCTGTGTTGTTGCTATGCCAGTGTAAATTATTTCACAGGAGGAGTGGAGAGAAGAAGCACAAGTGAAAAGAGAACACAGTTTTTCTGGTACCTTCTATCATATCATGTCTATCTAACCATGTCTGCTCTTGTTCTTCAACCTTTAGGGCCAAAATCCATTGAAATGTGTTAGTCCTGTCAGCTGTATATCGTAAACTGTTGAATTACAAAATGGTAAATAAAATCTATTTTAAAGATCAATGCACTGTTTTGCTCTGTGTCATATTGTCTGTTTATAGTTGTATAGCTGTAATTACACATAAATGTTCATTTTTACATCATAACTGTCATAATTATTGAATATTTGCATCTCAAAGAAATCTGTGCATGCTTTCGACATTACTTTTCTGTCTGCTTTGGAAGGTGCTAAAGAGGAGTTATTGAGTACATCAAAGAATGAGTATGCCATACGACAATGTCAAAGTCATCTATTATACATATCAGTAAATAAGCTGCTGTACTAACATCAAGTATGTACAACAGTGGTCTCAAAGTCAAATTACAAAGGACTATTTCAACAACTGAATGAAGAAACTGGATGTTTCATTTAAGTATAAGTTGGAAATTTAAGCACAATAGGTAATAGTACCCGTGGTGATAAAGACAGAAAGGGTTATGGCAATCTGACATTTAACCCCAATAACATTGACCTTCACTCAAATAATTGACCTCTGACTGACCTTGCCATGGCAAATCTTTAAACCACCTAAGTGTTTGCAACATTTGGTCCAAATTGGGTTGAAGATTGACTTTTACCTTTGCCAAAATTCTTTATTAACGGGGCAGTCACACTATGACATTTACCCCAGCGACTGGTGAACGAGGTGAAAGGGAGAGAAAAGTGGCCAGACAAAAATCACGTTCCCGGAGTTTGGTAGCGAACCTGAAACGCAGCATGGCATTCCACACCTTGAGCCCAGGTGAGGCTGGTCTTAGCCAGTGCTCCATTAGAACAAGCGGGACCTTTGCCAACGTGGCAACGTGCGGGAGAGGGGTTCGACACACCACTGTCCAATGATTCTGAGCAGGCAGGGGGAACCAGCACCCAGCATAGACGATCGCACCACTAACTTTGGCTACCGGATGCTAACAAAGGCTTACAAAGCTAATAAAGGCTACCTTGGTCGTAGCGGAGATTAACTTTCTCTACAGGTCTCCAACGAAGTCACAGGTACGTCGGCAATTGCCAAAATATTTTCAACATGTTGAAAATTTTGGACGCAGTTGCCGTTCATCAGTGAACACCAGCGAAGGCCAGCACAGGCTACCTGAAGATGGCGATCACCGACGAATGCAAATACATTGGCCCAAACGCCTAGGTGTGACTGCCTTAAGTGCAATTTCAGGTCAACCTTTACTGACATACCAAGTTGGGTAATAATCAGCAGAAGGACCTGAGAGGAGTAGGCCATCAAACAGACAGGCAGCTATGACCTTGGCCCCAATGATTGAACTCTGGCAAATATGACCTTGCTGGGCAATTCCATAATCCAAATCCTTATGCGTGCCAAGCTTGGTGCAGATTGGAGTGAAAAATTAAAATTTTGACCTTTGACTCAATGACCTTTATCCCAATGATTAACCTTTGGTAAATATGATCTTGGCTGGGCAATTCCAGAGCCCACTTACATATGTGCGATATGTTTGTTGGATATCGGAGTGAAAAAAAAGAAATCCAAATTTTGACCTTTGACTCCAATGATCTTGACCTTTGCCAAAACAAACCATTTAAGAGCAATTCCAGACTCGACCTTCATCCTCATACCAAGTTTGGCGGAACTACTTGGAGGAGTAGGGAAACAAACAGACATACAGACCAACTAACGTTTCTCAAATTATAGGATTCAATTTATTGGAAAGCACAAAACTAGTACTTTTATTTTAATGACAGCTGATGGGCAAATTCAAGAAATGTTTTGGAAAACATACGCTTATATTGTACATATGGACTCCAGATGACCCACAGCATGAATGAACTACTGTGTATTCGACACAAATTTTAATGGATTTCCCCCATCTATTCTACTAGCGTTCGTGCGTTTCGACAAATAGTATGAGAGCTAGAGATATATTTCAAATATTATGTTATGTTAACCTTCAAAAATCTTACAGTTTCATATTGTTACATTTTACGTGCAGATGCTGCTTTTTAAGATGATCATTAGTATTAGCATGAGTCACATTGTGAAGCCAGTTAATCTGGAAAACCATGGTCTTTTATACATGCTTACAACAAAAAAATTATCTTATATTTATAACAAAAAAGTTTTAAAAAATGATTTGTTGACTCCACTTGACTGAATTAATCAACCTTTTTTCAGTGTTTACAGCTATTTTGCACTGTCTCTCTTCTAATTATGCAGAATATATTCATAAAACATCTTTATCACAAAGATTCTTGCATTGAAACATTTTATCACATAAATGACTTGCACCAAAATCTGTTATAAATATGACTTTAT